>CM059438.1:53837964-53975030 GCA_030390025.1 Squalus acanthias
TGCACGGACTCCACTGTCACAGCTCACTGCACGGACTCCACTGTCACAGCTCACTGCAGGACTCCACTGTCACAGCTCACTGCACAGACTCCACTGTCACAGCTCACTGCACGGACTCCACTGTCACAGCTCACTGCACGGACTCCACTGTCACACAGCTCACTGCACGGACTCCACTGTCACAGCTCACTGCACTACTGACTCACTCCACTGTCACAGCTCACTGCACGAACTCCACTGTCACAGCTCACTGCACGACTCCACTGTCACAGCTCACTGCACGGACTCCACTGTCACAGCTCACTGCACGACTCCACTGTCACACAGCTCACTGCACGGACTCCAATGTCACAGCTCACTGCACAGTCTCCACTGTCACAGCTCACTGCACGGACTCCACTGTCACAGCTCACTGCACGGACTCCACTGTCACAGCTCACTGCACGAACTCCACTGTCACAGCTCACTGCACGGACTCCACTGTCACAGCTCACTGCACGGACTCCACTGTCACAGCTCACTGCACGGACTCCACTGTCACAGCTCACTGCACGGACTCCACTGTCACAGCTCACTGCACGGACTCCACTGTCACAGCTCACTGCACGGACTCCACTGTCACAGCTCACTGCACGAACTCTACTGTCACAGCTCACTGCACGGACTCCACTGTCACACAGCTCACTGCACGGACTCCACTGTCACACAGCTCACTGCACGGACTCCACTGTCACAGCTCACTGCACGGACTCCACTGTCACAGCTCACTGCACGGACTCCACTGTCACAGCTCACTGCACGGACTCCACTGTCACAGCTCACTGCACGGACTCCACTGTCACAGCTCACTGCACGGACTCCACTGTCACAGCTCACTGCACGGACTCCACTGTCACAGCTCACTGCACGGACTCCACTGTCACAGCTCACTGCACGACTCCACTGTCACAGCTCACTGCACGGACTCCACTGTCACAGCTCACTGCACGGACTCCACTGTCACAGCTCACTGCACGGACTCCACTGTCACAGCTCACACACTCACACTGTTCAGCTCACTGCACGACTCCACTGTCACAGCTCACTGCACGGACTCCACTGTCACAGCTCACTGCACGGACTCCACTGTCACAGCTCACTGCACGGACTCCACTGTCACAGCTCACTGCACGGACTCCACTGTCACAGCTCACTGCACGGACTCCACTGTCACAGCTCACTGCACGGACTCCACTGTCACAGCTCACTGCACGGACTCCACTGTCACAGCTCACTGCACGGACTCCACTGTCACAGCTCACTGCACGGACTCCACTGTCACAGCTCACTGCACGGACTCCACTGTCACAGCTCACTGCACAGACTCCACTGTCACAGCTCACTGCACGGACTCCACTGTCACAGCTCACTGCACGGACTCCACTGTCACAGCTCACTGCACGGACTCCACTGTCACAGCTCACTGCACGGACTCCACTGTCACAGCTCACTGCACGGACTCCACTGTCACAGCTCACTGCACGACTCCACTGTCACAGCTCACTGCACAGACTCCACTGTCACAGCTCACTGCACGACTCCACTGTCACAGCTCACTGCACGGACTCCACTGTCACAGCTCACTGCACGGACTCCACTGTCACAGCTCACTGCACGGACTCCACTGTCACAGCTCACTGCACGGACTCCACTGTCACAGCTCACTGCACGGACTCCACTGTCACAGCTCACTGCACGGACTCCACTGTCACAGCTCACTGCACGGACTCCACTGTCACAGCTCACTGCACGGACTCCACTGTCACAGCTCACTGCACGGACTCCACTGTCACAGCTCACTGCACGAACTCCACTGTCACAGCTCACTGCACGGACTCCACTGTCACAGCTCACTGCACGGACTCCACTGTCACAGCTCACTGCACGACTCCACTGTCACAGCTCACTGCACGGACTCCACTGTCACAGCTCACTGCACGGACTCCACTGTCACAGCTCACTGCACGGACTCCACTGTCACAGCTCACTGCACGGACTCCACTGTCACAGCTCACTGCACGGACTCCACTGTCACAGCTCACTGCACGGACTCACTGTCACAGCTACTCACTGCACGGACTCCACTGTCACAGCTCACTGCACGACTCCACTGTCACAGCTCACTGCACGGACTCCACTGTCACAGCTCACTGCACGGACTCCACTGTCACAGCTCACTGCACGGACTCCACTGTCACAGCTCACTGCACGGACTCCACTGTCACAGCTCACTGCACGGACTCCACTGTCACAGCTCACTGCACGGACTCCACTGTCACAGCTCACTGCACGGACTCCACTGTCACAGCTCACTGCACGGACTCCACTGTCACAGCTCACTGCACGGACTCCACTGTCACAGCTCACTGCACGGACTCACTGTCACAGCTCACTGCACGGACTCCACTGTCACAGCTCACTGCACGGACTCCACTGTCACAGCTCACTGCACGGACTCCACTGTCACAGCTCACTGCACGGACTCCACTGTCACAGCTCACTGCACGGACTCCACTGTCACAGCTCACTGCACGGACTCCACTGTCACAGCTCACTGCACGGACTCCACTGTCACAGCTCACTGCACGGACTCCACTGTCACAGCTCACTGCACGGACTCCACTGTCACAGCTCACTGCACGGACTCCACTGTCACAGCTCACTGCACGGACTCCACTGTCACAGCTCACTGCACGGACTCCACTGTCACACAGCTCACTGCACGGACTCCACTGTCACAGCTCACTGCACGGACTCCACTGTCACAGCTCACTGCACGGACTCCACTGTCACAGCTCACTGCACGGACTCCACTGTCACACAGCTCACTGCACGGACTCCACTGTCACAGCTCACTGCACGGACTCCACTGTCACAGCTCACTGCACGGACTCCACTGTCACAGCTCACTGCACGGACTCCACTGTCACAGCTCACTGCACGGACTCCACTGTCACAGCTCACTGCACGGACTCCACTGTCACAGCTCACTGCACGGACTCCACTGTCACAGCTCACTGCACGGACTCCACTGTCACAGCTCACTGCACGGACTCCACTGTCACAGCTCACTGCACGGACTCCACTGTCACAGCTCACTGCACGGACTCCACTGTCACAGCTCACTGCACGGACTCCACTGTCACAGCTCACTGCACGGACTCCACTGTCACACAGCTCACTGCACGGACTCCACTGTCACAGCTCACTGCACGGACTCCACTGTCACAGCTCACTGCACGACTCCACTGTCACAGCTCACTGCACGGACTCCACTGTCACAGCTCACTGCACGGACTCCACTGTCACAGCTCACTGCACGGACTCCACTGTCACAGCTCACTGCACGGACTCCACTGTCACAGCTCACTGCACGGACTCCACTGTCACAGCTCACTGCACGGACTCCACTGTCACAGCTCACTGCACGGACTCCACTGTCACAGCTCACTGCACGGACTCCACTGTCACAGCTCACTGCACAGACTCCACTGTCACAGCTCACTGCACGGACTCCACTGTCACAGCTCACTGCACGGACTCCACTGTCACAGCTCACTGCACGGACTCCACTGTCACAGCTCACTGCACGGACTCCACTGTCACAGCTCACTGCACGGACTCCACTGTCACAGCTCACTGCACAGGACTCCACTGTCACAGCTCACTGCACGGACTCCACTGTCACAGCTCACTGCACGGACTCCACTGTCACAGCTCACTGCACGGACTCCACTGTCACAGCTCACTGCACGGACTCCACTGTCACAGCTCACTGCACGGACTCCACTGTCACAGCTCACTGCACGACTCCACTGTCACAGCTCACTGCACGGACTCCACTGTCACAGCTCACTGCACGACTCCACTGTCACAGCTCACTGCACGGACTCCACTGTCACAGCTCACTGCACGGACTCCACTGTCACAGCTCACTGCACGGACTCCACTGTCACAGCTCACTGCACGGACTCCACTGTCACAGCTCACTGCACGGACTCCACTGTCACAGCTCACTGCACGGACTCCACTGTCACACAGCTCACTGCACGGACTCCACTGTCACAGCTCACTGCACGGACTCCACTGTCACAGCTCACTGCACGGACTCCACTGTCACAGCTCACTGCACGGACTCCACTGTCACAGCTCACTGCACGGACTCCACTGTCACAGCTCACTGCACGGACTCCACTGTCACAGCTCACTGCACGGACTCCACTGTCACAGCTCACTGCACGGACTCCACTGTCACAGCTCACTGCACGGACTCCACTGTCACAGCTCACTGCACGGACTCCACTGTCACAGCTCACTGCACGGACTCCACTGTCACAGCTCACTGCACGGACTCCACTGTCACAGCTCACTGCACGGACTCCACTGTCACAGCTCACTGCACGGACTCCACTGTCACAGCTCACTGCACGGACTCCACTGTCACAGCTCACTGCAGGACTCCACTGTCACAGCTCACTGCACGGACTCCACTGTCACAGCTCACTGCACGGACTCCACTGTCACAGCTCACTGCACGGACTCCACTGTCACAGCTCACTGCACGGACTCCACTGTCACAGCTCACTGCACGGACTCCACTGTCACAGCTCACTGCAACGGACTCCACTGTCACAGCTCACTGCACGACTCCACTGTCACAGCTCATTGCACGGACTCCACTGTCACAGCTCACTGCACGGACCCACTGTCACAGCTCACTGCACGGACCTCCACTGTCACAGCTCACTGCACGAGACTCCACTGTCACAGCTCACTGCACGGACTCCACTGTCACAGCTCACTGCACTGGACTCCACTGTCACACAGCTCACTGCACGGACTCCACTGTCACAGCTCACTGCACGGACTCCACTGTCACAGCTCACTGCACGGACTCAACTGTCACAGCTCACTGCACGGACTACACTGTCACAGCTCACTGCACGGACTCCACTGTCACAGCTCACTGCACGGACTCCACTTGTCACAGCTCACTGCACGGACTCCACTGTCACAGCTCACTGCAAGGACTCCACTGTACAGCTACTGCACGGACTCCACTGTCACAAGCTCACTGCACGGACTCCACTGTCACAGCTCACTGCACGGACTCCACTGTCACAGCTCACTGCACGGACTCCACTGTCACAGCTCACTGCACGGACTCCACTGTCACAGCTCACTGCACGGACTCCACTGTCACAGCTCACTGCACGGACTCCACTGTCACAGCTCACTGCACGGACTCCACTGTCACAGCTCACTGCACGGACTCCACTGTCACAGCTCACTGCACGGACTCCACTGTCACAGCTCACTGCACGGACTCCACTGTCACAGCTCACTGCACGGACTCCACTGTCACAGCTCACTGCACGGACTCCACTGTCACAGCTCACTGCACGGACTCCACTGTCACAGCTCACTGCACGGACTCCACTGTCACAGCTCACTGCACGGACTCCACTGTCACAGCTCACTGCACGGACTCCACTGTCACAGCTCACTGCACGGACTCCACTGTCACAGCTCACTGCACGGACTCCACTGTCACAGCTCACTGCACGGACTCCACTGTCACAGCTCACTGCACGGACTCCACTGTCACAGCTCACTGCACGGACTCCACTGTCACAGCTCACTGCACGGACTCCACTGTCACAGCTCACTGCACGGACTCCACTGTCACAGCTCACTGCACGGACTCCACTGTCACAGCTCACTGCACGGACTCCACTGTCACAGCTCACTGCACGGACTCCACTGTCACAGCTCACTGCACGGACTCCACTGTCACAGCTCACTGCACGGACTCCACTGTCACAGCTCACTGCACGGACTCCACTGTCACAGCTCACTGCACGGACTCCACTGTCACAGCTCACTGCACGGACTCCACTGTCACAGCTCACTGCACGGACTCCACTGTCACAGCTCACTGCACACTCCACTGTCACAGCTCACTGCACGGACTCCACTGTCACAGCTCACTGCACGGACTCCACTGTCACAGCTCACTGCACGGACTCCACTGTCACAGCTCACTGCACGGACTCCACTGTCACAGCTCACTGCACGGACTCCACTGTCACAGCTCACTGCACGGACTCCACTGTCACAGCTCACTGCACGGACTCCACTGTCACAGCTCACTGCACGGACTCCACTGTCACAGCTCACTGCACAGACTCCACTGTCACAGCTCACTGCACGGACTCCACTGTCACAGCTCACTGCACGGACTCCACTGTCACACAGCTCACTGCACGGACTCCACTGTCACAGCTCACTGCACGGACTCCACTGTCACAGCTCACTGCACGGACTCCACTGTCACAGCTCACTGCACGGACTCCACTGTCACAGCTCACTGCACGGACTCCACTGTCACAGCTCACTGCACGACTCCACTGTCACAGCTCACTGCACGGACTCCACTGTCACAGCTCACTGCACGGACTCCACTGTCACACAGCTCACTGCACGGACTCCACTGTCACAGCTCACTGCACGGACTCCACTGTCACAGCTCACTGCACGGACTCCACTGTCACAGCTCACTGCACGGACTCCACTGTCACAGCTCACTGCACGGACTCCACTGTCACAGCTCACTGCACGGACTCCACTGTCACAGCTCACTGCACGGACTCCACTGTCACAGCTCACTGCACGGACTCCACTGTCACAGCTCACTGCACGGACTCCACTGTCACAGCTCACTGCACGGACTCCACTGTCACAGCTCACTGCACGGACTCCACTGTCACAGCTCACTGCACGGACTCCACTGTCACAGCTCACTGCACGGACTCCACTGTCACACAGCTCACTGCACGGACTCCACTGTCACAGCTCACTGCACGGACTCCACTGTCACAGCTCACTGCACGGACTCCACTGTCACAGCTCACTGCACGGACTCCACTGTCACAGCTCACTGCACGGACTCCACTGTCACAGCTCACTGCACGGACTCCACTGTCACAGCTCACTGCACGGACTCCACTGTCACAGCTCACTGCACAGACTCCACTGTCACAGCTCACTGCACGGACTCCACTGTCACAGCTCACTGCACGGACTCCACTGTCACAGCTCACTGCACGGACTCCACTGTCACAGCTCACTGCACGGACTCCACTGTCACAGCTCACTGCACGGACTCCACTGTCACAGCTCACTGCACGGACTCCACTGTCACAGCTCACTGCACGGACTCCACTGTCACAGCTCACTGCACGGACTCCACTGTCACAGCTCACTGCACGGACTCCACTGTCACAGCTCACTGCACGGACTCCACTGTCACAGCTCACTGCACGGACTCCACTGTCACAGCTCACTGCACGGACTCCACTGTCACAGCTCACTGCACGGACTCCACTGTCACAGCTCACTGCACGGACTCCACTGTCACAGCTCACTGCACGACTCCACTGTCACAGCTCACTGCACGGACTCCACTGTCACAGCTCACTGCACGGACTCCACTGTCACAGCTCACTGCACGGACTCCACTGTCACAGCTCACTGCACGGACTCCACTGTCACAGCTCACTGCACGACTCCACTGTCACACAGCACTGCACGGACTCCACTGTCACAGCTCACTGCACGGACTCCACTGTCACAGCTCACTGCACGGACTCCACTGTCACAGCTCACTGCACGGACTCCACTGTCACAGCTCACTGCACGGACTCCACTGTCACAGCTCACTGCACAGACTCCACTGTCACAGCTCACTGCACGGACTCCACTGTCACAGCTCACTGCACGGACTCCACTGTCACAGCTCACTGCACGGACTCCACTGTCACAGCTCACTGCACGGACTCCACTGTCACAGCTCACTGCACGGACTCCACTGTCACAGCTCACTGCACGGACTCCACTGTCACAGCTCACTGCACGGACTCCACTGTCACAGCTCACTGCACGACTCCACTGTCACAGCTCACTGCACGGACTCCACTGTCACAGCTCACTGCACAGACTCCACTGTCACAGCTCACTGCACGGACTCCACTGTCACAGCTCACTGCACGGACTCCACTGTCACACAGCTCACTGCACGGACTCCACTGTCACAGCTCACTGCACGGACTCCCTGTCACAGCTCACTGCACGGACTCCACTGGTCACACGCTCACTGCCAGACTCCACTGTCACAGCTCACTGCACGGACTCCACTGTGCACAGCCTCACTGCACTGACTCCACTGTCACAGCTCCTGCCCGGACTCCA
This sequence comes from Squalus acanthias, assembly GCA_030390025.1. NCBI lineage: Eukaryota > Metazoa > Chordata > Chondrichthyes > Squaliformes > Squalidae > Squalus > Squalus acanthias. The sequence goes on from CM059438.1 coordinate 53,846,254, forward strand.
CCTGTCACAGCTCACTGCACAGGACTCCACTCTTCCCAGCTCCACTGCACAGGACTCCCACTGTCACCAGCTCACTGCACTGACTCCACTGTCACAGCTCACTGCCGAACTACACTGTCACAGCTACTGCCACAGACCCCCACTGTCACAGCTCACTGCACTGGACATCCACTGTCACAGCCTACCTGCACAGGCCTCCACTGTCACAGCCTCACTGCTACCGGACTCCACTGTCACAGCTCACTGCCGGCCTCCACTGTCACAGCTCACTGCATGGACTCACTGTCACCAGCTCACTGCACGGACTCCACTGTCACATCTCACTGCACAGACCTCCACTGTCACAGGCTCACTGCACGGACTCCCCCCCACTGTCCCACAGCTCACTGCACGGACTCCACTGTCACAAGCTCACTGCACCGGACTCCACTGTCACAGCTCACTGCACAGACACCACTGTCACAGCTCACTGCACGGACTCCACTGTCACAGCTCACTGCACGGACTCCACTGTCACAGACTCACTGCACGGACTCCACTGTCACAGCTCCTGCGAGGACTCCACTGTCACAGCTCACTGCACGGACTCCACTGTCACAGCTCACTGCACGGACTCCACTGTCACAGCTCACTGCATCGGACTCCACTGTCACACAGCTCACTGCACGGACTCCACTGTCACAGCTCACTGCACAGACTCCACTGCACAGCTCACTGCACGGACTCCACTGTCACAGCTCACTGCACAGACTCCACTGTCACAGCTCACTGCAAGTCTCCACTGTCACAGCTCACTGCACGGACTCCACTGTCACAGCTCACTGCACGACTCCACTGTCACAGCTCACTGTACGGACTCCACTGTCACAGCTCACTGCACGGACTCCACTGTCACAGCTCACTGCACGGACTCCACTGTCACAGCTCACTGCACGGACTCCACTGTCACAGCTCACTGCACGGACTCGACTGTCACAGCTCACTGCACGGACTCCACTGTCACAGCTCACGAGAGCTAGCGGACTCCACTGTCACAGCTCACTGCACGGACTCCACTGTCACAGCTCACTGCACGACTCCACTGTCCACAGCTCCTGCACGGACTCCACTGTCACAAGCTCACTGCACGGACTCCAACTGTCACAGCTCACTGCACGGACTCCACTGTCACAGCTCACTGCACGACTCCACTGTCACAGCTCACTGCACGGACTCACTGTCACAGCTCACTGCACGGACTCACTGTCACAGCTCACTGCACGGACTCCACTGTCACAGCTCACTGCACGGACACACTGTCACAGCTCACTGCACGGACTCCACTGTCACAGCTCCCAGCACGACTCCACTGTCACAGCTCACTGCACAGACTCCACTGTCACAGCTCACTGCACAGACTCCACTGTCACAGCTCACTGCAACGGACTCCACTGTCACAGCTCACTGCACAGACTCCACTGTCACAGCTCACTGCACGGACTCCACTGTCACAGCTCACTGCACGGACTCCACTGTCACGCTCATGCACGGACTCCACTGTCACAGCTCACTGCACGGACTCCACTGTCACAGCTCACTGCACAGGACTCCACTGTCACAGCTCACTGCTAGGACTCACTGTCACAGCTCACTGCACGGACTCCACTGTCACAGCTCACTGCACAGACTCCACTGTCACAGCTCACTGCACGGACTCCACTGTCACAGCTCACTGCACGGACTCCACTGTCACAGCTCACTGCACGAACTCTACTGTCACAGCTCATTGCACGGACTCCACTGTCACAGCTCACTGCAAGGACTCCACTGTCACAGCTCACTGCACGGACTCCACTGTCACAGCTCACTGCACGGACTCCACTGTCACAGCTCACTGCAAGGACTCCACTGTCACAGCTCACTGCACGGACTCCACTGTCACAGCTCACTGCACGGACTCCACTGTCACAGCTCACTGCACGGACTCCACTGTCACAGCTCACTGCACGGACTCCACTGTCACAGCTCACTGCACGACTCCACTGTCCACAGCTCACTGCACGGACTCCACTGTCACAGCTCACTGCACGGACTCCACTGTCACAGCTCACTGCACGGACTCCACTGTCACAGCTCACTGCACGGACTCCACTGTCACAGCTCACTGCACGGACTCCACTGTCACAGCTCACTGCACGGACTCCACTGTCACAGCTCACTGCACGGACTCCACTGTCACAGCTCACTGCACGGACTCCACTGTCACAGCTCACTGCAGGACTCACTGTCACAGCTCACTGCACGGACTCCACTGTCACAGCTCACTGCACGGACTCCACTGTCACAGCTCACTGCACGGACTCCACTGTCACAGCTCACTGCACAGACTCCACTGTCACAGCTCACTGCACGGACTCCACTGTCACAGCTCACTGCACGACTCCACTGTCACAGCTCACTGCACGGACTCCACTGTCACAGCTCACTGCACGGACTCCACTGTCACAGCTCACTGCACAGACTCCACTGTCACAGCTCACTGCACGGACTCCACTGTCACAGCTCACTGCACGGACTCCACTGTCACGCTCACTTGCACGGACTCCACTGTCACAGCTCACTGCACGGACTCCACTGTCACAGCTCACTGCACGGACTCCACTGTCACAGCTCACTGCACGGACTCCACTGTCACAGCTCACTGCACGGACTCCACTGTCACAGCTCACTGCACGGACTCCACTGTCACAGCTCACTGCACGGACTCCACTGTCACAGCTCACTGCACTGACTCCACTGTCACAGCTCACTGCACGGACTCCACTGTCACAGCTCACTGCACAGACTCCCACTGTCACAGCTCACTGCACTGCACGGACTCCCACTGTCACAGCTCACTGCACACGACTCCACTGTCACAGCTCACTGCACGGACTCCACTGTCACAGCTCACTGCACAGACTCCACTGTCACAGCTCACTGCACGGACTCCACTGTCACAGCTCACTGCACGGACTCCACTGTCACAGCTCACTGCACGGACTCCACTGTCACAGCTCACTGCACGGACTCCACTGTCACAGCTCACTGCACGGACTCCACTGTCACAGCTCACTGCACGGACTCCACTGTCACAGCTCACTGCACGGACTCCACTGTCACAGCTCACTGCACGGACTCCACTGTCACACAGCTCACTGCACGGACTCCACTGTCACAGCTCACTGCACGGACTCCACTGTCACAGCTCACTGCACGGACTCCACTGTCACAGCTCACTGCACGGACTCCACTGTCACAGCTCACTGCACGGACTCCACTGTCACAGCTCACTGCACGGACTCCACTGTCACAGCTCACTGCACGGACTCCACTGTCACAGCTCACTGCACGGACTCCACTGTCACAGCTCACTGCACACTGCACGGACTCCACTGTCACAGCTCACTGCACGGACTCCACTGTCACACAGCTCACTGCACGGACTCCACTGTCACAGCTCACTGCACGGACTCCACTGTCACAGCTCACTGCACGGACTCCACTGTCACAGCTCACTGCACGGACTCCACTGTCACAGCTCACTGCACGGACTCCACTGTCACAGCTCACTGCACGGACTCCACTGTCACACAGCTCACTGCACGGACTCCACTGTCACAGCTCACTGCACGGACTCCACTGTCACAGCTCACTGCACGGACTCCACTGTCACAGCTCACTGCACGGACTCCACTGTCACAGCTCACTGCACGGACTCCACTGTCACAGCTCACTGCACGGACTCCACTGTCACAGCTCACTGCACGGACTCCACTGTCACAGCTCACTGCACAGACTCCACTGTCACAGCTCACTGCACGGACTCCACTGTCACAGCTCACTGCACGGACTCCACTGTCACAGCTCACTGCACGGACTCCACTGTCACAGCTCACTGCACGGACTCCACTGTCACAGCTCACTGCACGGACTCCACTGTCACAGCTCACTGCACGGACTCCACTGTCACAGCTCACTGCACGGACTCCACTGTCACAGCTCACTGCACGGACTCCACTGTCACAGCTCACTGCACGGACTCCACTGTCACAGCTCACTGCACGGACTCACTGTCACAGCTCACTGACTGGACTCCACTGTCACAGCTCACTGCAAGGACTCCACTGTCACAGCTCACTGCACGGACTCACTGTCACAGCTCACTGCACAGGACTCCACTGTCACAGCTCACTGCACAGACTCCACTGTCACAGCTCACTGCACGGACTCCACTGTTACAGCTCACTGCACAGACTCCACTGTCACAGCTCACTGCACGGACTCCACTGTCACAGCTCACTGCACAGACTCCACTGTCACAGCTCACTGCACAGGACTCCACTGTCACAGCTCACTGCACGGACTCCACTGTTACAGATCGCTGCACGGACTCCACTGTCACAGCTCACTGCACGGACTCCACTGTCACAGCTCACTGCACGGACTCCACTGTCACAGCTCACTGCACGGACTCCACTGTCACAGCTCACTGCACGGACTCCACTGTCACAGCTCACTGCACGGACTCCACTGTCACAGCTCACTGCACACTCCACTGTCACAGCTCACTGCACGGACTCCACTGTCACAGCTCACTGCACAGACTCCACTGTCACAGCTCACTGCACGGACTCCACTGTCACAGCTCACTGCACGGACTCCACTGTCACAGCTCACTGCACGGACTCCACTGTCACAGCTCACTGCACGGACTCCACTGTCACAGCTCACTGCACGGACTCCACTGTCACAGCTCACTGCACGGACTCCACTGTCACAGCTCACTGCACGGACTCCACTGTCACAGCTCACTGCACGGACTCCACTGTCACAGCTCACTGCACGGACTCCACTGTCACAGCTCACTGCACGGACTCCACTGTCACAGCTCACTGCACGGACTCCACTGTCACAGCTCACTGCACGGACTCCACTGTCACACAGCTCACTGCACGGACTCCACTGTCACAGCTCACTGCACGGACTCCACTGTCACAGCTCACTGCACGGACTCCACTGTCACAGCTCACTGCACGGACTCCACTGTCACAGCTCACTGCACGGACTCCACTGTCACAGCTCACTGCACGGACTCCACTGTCACAGCTCACTGCACGGACTCCACTGTCACAGCTCACTGCACGGACTCCACTGTCACAGCTCACTGCACGGACTCCACTGTCACAGCTCACTGCACGGACTCCACTGTCACAGCTCACTGCACGGACTCCACTGTCACAGCTCACTGCACGGACTCCACTGTCACAGCTCACTGCACGGACTCCACTGTCACAGCTCACTGCACAGACTCCACTGTCACAGCTCACTGCACGGACTCCACTGTCACAGCTCACTGCACGGACTCCACTGTCACAGCTCACTGCACAGACTCCACTGTCACAGCTCACTGCACGGACTCCACTGTCACAGCTCACTGCACGGACTCCACTGTCACAGCTCACTGCACGGACTCCACTGTCACAGCTCACTGCACGGACTCCACTGTCACAGCTCACTGCACGGACTCCACTGTCACAGCTCACTGCACGGACTCCACTGTCACAGCTCACTGCACGGACTCCACTGTCACACAGCTCACTGCACGGACTCCACTGTCACAGCTCACTGCACGGACTCCACTGTCACACAGCTCACTGCACGGACTCCACTGTCACAGCTCACTGCACGGACTCCACTGTCACAGCTCACTGCACGGACTCCACTGTCACACAGCTCACTGCACGGACTCCACTGTCACACAGCTCACTGCACGGACTCCACTGTCACAGCTCACTGCACGGACTCCACTGTCACAGCTCACTGCACGGACTCCACTGTCACAGCTCACTGCACGGACTCCACTGTCACAGCTCACTGCACGGACTCCACTGTCACAGCTCACTGCACGGACTCCACTGTCACAGCTCACTGCACGGACTCCACTGTCACAGCTCACTGCACGGACTCCACTGTCACACAGCTCACTGCACGGACTCCACTGTCACAGCTCACTGCACGGACTCCACTGTCACAGCTCACTGCACGGACTCCACTGTCACAGCTCACTGCACGGACTCCACTGTCACAGCTCACTGCACGGACTCCACTGTCACAGCTCACTGCACGGACTCCACTGTCACAGCTCACTGCACGGACTCCACTGTCACAGCTCACTGCACGGACTCCACTGTCACAGCTCACTGCACGGACTCCACTGTCACAGCTCACTGCACAGACTCCACTGTCACAGCTCACTGCACGGACTCCACTGTCACAGCTCACTGCACAGACTCCACTGTCACAGCTCACTGCACGGACTCCACTGTCACAGCTCACTGCACGGACTCCACTGTCACAGCTCACTGCACGGACTCCACTGTCACAGCTCACTGCACGGACTCCACTGTCACAGCTCACTGCACGGACTCCACTGTCACAGCTCACTGCACAGACTCCACTGTCACAGCTCACTGCACGGACTCCACTGTCACAGCTCACTGCACGGACTCCACTGTCACACAGCTCACTGCACGGACTCCACTGTCACAGCTCACTGCACAGACTCCACTGTCACAGCTCACTGCACGGACTCCACTGTCACAGCTCACTGCACGGACTCCACTGTCACAGCTCACTGCACGGACTCCACTGTCACAGCTCACTGCACGGACTCCACTGTCACAGCTCACTGCACGGACTCCACTGTCACAGCTCACTGCACAGACTCCACTGTCACAGCTCACTGCACGGACTCCACTGTCACAGCTCACTGCACAGACTCCACTGTCACACAGCTCACTGCACGGACTCCACTGTCACAGCTCACTGCACGGACTCCACTGTCACAGCTCACTGCACGGACTCCACTGTCACAGCTCACTGCACGGACTCCACTGTCACAGCTCACTGCACGGACTCCACTGTCACAGCTCACTGCACGGACTCCACTGTCACAGCTCACTGCACGGACTCCACTGTCACAGCTCACTGCACGGACTCCACTGTCACAGCTCACTGCACGGACTCCACTGTCACAGCTCACTGCACGGACTCCACTGTCACAGCTCACTGCACGGACTCCACTGTCACAGCTCACTGCACGGACTCCACTGTCACAGCTCACTGCACGGACTCCACTGTCACAGCTCACTGCACGGACTCCACTGTCACAGCTCACTGCACAGACTCCACTGTCACAGCTCACTGCACGGACTCCACTGTCACAGCTCACTGCACGGACTCCACTGTCACAGCTCACTGCACGGACTCCACTGTCACAGCTCACTGCACGGACTCCACTGTCACAGCTCACTGCACGGACTCCACTGTCACAGCTCACTGCACGGACTCCACTGTCACAGCTCACTGCACGGACTCCACTGTCACAGCTCACTGCACGGACTCCACTGTCACAGCTCACTGCACGGACTCCACTGTCACAGCTCACTGCACGGACTCCACTGTCACAGCTCACTGCACGGACTCCACTGTCACAGCTCACTGCACGGACTCCACTGTCACAGCTCACTGCACGGACTCCACTGTCACAGCTCACTGCACGGACTCCACTGTCACAGCTCACTGCACGGACTCCACTGTCACAGCTCACTGCACGGACTCCACTGTCACACAGCTCACTGCACGGACTCCACTGTCACAGCTCACTGCACGGACTCCACTGTCACAGCTCACTGCACGGACTCCACTGTCACAGCTCACTGCACGGACTCCACTGTCACAGCTCACTGCACAGACTCCACTGTCACAGCTCACTGCACGGACTCCACTGTCACACAGCTCACTGCACGGACTCCACTGTCACAGCTCACTGCACGGACTCCACTGTCACAGCTCACTGCACGGACTCCACTGTCACAGCTCACTGCACGGACTCCACTGTCACACAGCTCACTGCACGGACTCCACTGTCACAGCTCACTGCACGGACTCCACTGTCACAGCTCACTGCACGGACTCCACTGTCACAGCTCACTGCACGGACTCCACTGTCACAGCTCACTGCACGGACTCCACTGTCACAGCTCACTGCACAGACTCCACTGTCACAGCTCACTGCACGGACTCCACTGTCACAGCTCACTGCACAGACTCCACTGTCACACAGCTCACTGCACGGACTCCACTGTCACAGCTCACTGCACGGACTCCACTGTCACAGCTCACTGCACGGACTCCACTGTCACAGCTCACTGCACGGACTCCACTGTCACAGCTCACTGCACGGACTCCACTGTCACAGCTCACTGCACGGACTCCACTGTCACACAGCTCACTGCACGGACTCCACTGTCACAGCTCACTGCACGGACTCCACTGTCACAGCTCACTGCACAGACTCCACTGTCACAGCTCACTGCACGGACTCCACTCACTGTCACACTGTCACAGCTCACTGCACGGACTCCACTGTCACAGCTCACTGCACGGACTCCACTGTCACAGCTCACTGCACGGACTCCACTGTCACAGCTCACTGCACGGACTCCACTGTCACAGCTCACTGCACGGACTCCACTGTCACAGCTCACTGCACGGACTCCACTGTCACAGCTCACTGCACGGACTCCACTGTCACAGCTCACTGCACGGACTCCACTGTCACAGCTCACTGCACGGACTCCACTGTCACACAGCTCACTGCACGGACTCCACTGTCACACAGCTCACTGCACGGACTCCACTGTCACAGCTCACTGCACGGACTCCACTGTCACAGCTCACTGCACGGACTCCACTGTCACAGCTCACTGCACGGACTCCACTGTCACAGCTCACTGCACAGACTCCACTGTCACAGCTCACTGCACGGACTCCACTGTCACAGCTCACTGCACGGACTCCACTGTCACAGCTCACTGCACGGACTCCACTGTCACAGCTCACTGCACGGACTCCACTGTCACAGCTCACTGCACGGACTCCACTGTCACAGCTCACTGCACGGACTCCACTGTCACAGCTCACTGCACGGACTCCACTGTCACAGCTCACTGCACGGACTCCACTGTCACAGCTCACTGCACGAACTCCACTGTCACAGCTCACTGCACGGACTCCACTGTCACAGCTCACTGCACGGACTCCACTGTCACAGCTCACTGCACGGACTCCACTGTCACAGCTCACTGCACGGACTCCACTGTCACAGCTCACTGCACGGACTCCACTGTCACAGCTCACTGCACAGACTCCACTGTCACACAGCTCACTGCACGGACTCCACTGTCACAGCTCACTGCACAGACTCCACTGTCACACAGCTCACTGCACGGACTCCACTGTCACAGCTCACTGCACGGACTCCACTGTCACAGCTCACTGCACGACTCCACTGTCACAGCTCACTGCACGGACTCCACTGTCACAGCTCACTGCACGGACTCCACTGTCACAGCTCACTGCACGGACTCCACTGTCACAGCTCACTGCACGGACTCCACTGTCACAGGCTCACTGCACGGACATTCCACTGTCACAGCTCACTGCACAGGGACACCGACTGTCACAGCTCACTGCACGGACTCCACTGTCACAGCTCACTGCACAGACTCCACTGTCACACAGCTCACTGCACGGACTCCACTGTCACAGCTCATGCACGGACTCCACTGTCACAGCAGCTCACTGCACGGACTCCTACTGTCACAGCTCATTGCCGGACTTCCACTGTCACAAGCTCACTGCCACTGGGACTCCCACTGTCACAGGCTCATTGCACGACTCCACTGTCACAAGCTCACTGCCACGGATCCACTGTCACACAGCTCTCTGCACCGGACTCCACAGTCACAAGCTCACTGAGGGACACCGGACTGTCACAAGCTCACTGCGCAGACACCACTGTCACAGCTCACTTGCACAGACTCCACTGTAACAGCTCACTGCACAGGACTCCACTGTCAGCTCACTGCTCGGGACTCCACTGTCACAGCGCATCAATAGCCGGACTCCACTGTCACAGCTCACTGCACGGACTCCCACTGTCACAGCTCACTGCACGGACTCCACTGTCACAGCTCCCTGCTCTGGACTCCACTGTTACAGCTTACTGCACAGGACTCCACTGTCACAGCTCACTGCACGGACTCCACTGTCAACAGCTCACTGCACCGGACTCCACTGTCACACAGCTAACTGACACATGCCGACTCCAATGTCACAAGCGCACTGCACGGACTCCACTGTCACAGCTCACTGCACGACTCCACTGTCACAGCTCACTGCACGACTCCACTGTCACAGCTCACTGCACGGACTCCACTGTCACAGCTCACTGCACGGACTCCACTGTCACACAGCTCACTGCACGGACTCCACTGTCACAGCTCACTGCACGGACTCCACTGTCACAGCTCACTGCACGGACTCCACTGTCACAGCTCACTGCACGGACTCCACTGTCACAGCTCACTGCACGGACTCCACTGTCACAGCTCACTGCACGGACTCCACTGTCACAGCTCACTGCACGGACTCCACTGTCACAGCTCACTGCACGGACTCCACTGTCACACAGCTCACTGCACGGACTCCACTGTCACAGCTCACTGCACGGACTCCACTGTCACAGCTCACTGCACGGACTCCACTGTCACAGCTCACTGCACGGACTCCACTGTCACAGCTCACTGCACGGACTCCACTGTCACACAGCTCACTGCACGGACTCCACTGTCACAGCTCACTGCACGGACTCCACTGTCACAGCTCACTGCACGAACTCTACTGTCACAGCTCACTGCACGGACTCCACTGTCACAGCTCACTGCACGGACTCCACTGTCACAGCTCACTGCACGGACTCCACTGTCACAGCTCACTGCACGGACTCCACTGTCACAGCTCACTGCACGGACTCCACTGTCACAGCTCACTGCACGGACTCCACTGTCACAGCTCACTGCACAGACTCCACTGTCACAGCTCACTGCACGGACTCCACTGTCACAGCTCACTGCACAGACTCCACTGTCACAGCTCACTGCACGGACTCCACTGTCACAGCTCACTGCACGGACTCCACTGTCACAGCTCACTGCACGGACTCCACTGTCACAGCTCACTGCACGGACTCCACTGTCACAGCTCACTGCACGGACTCCACTGTCACAGCTCACTGCACAGACTCCACTGTCACAGCTCACTGCACGGACTCCACTGTCACAGCTCACTGCACGGACTCCACTGTCACACAGCTCACTGCACGGACTCCACTGTCACAGCTCACTGCACAGACTCCACTGTCACAGCTCACTGCACGGACTCCACTGTCACAGCTCACTGCACGGACTCCACTGTCACAGCTCACTGCACCGACTCCACTGTCACAGCTCACTGCACAGACTCCACTGTCACAGCTCACTGCACGGACTCCACTGTCACAGCTCACTGCACAGACTCCACTGTCACAGCTCACTGCACGGACTCCACTGTCACAGCTCACTGCACAGGACTCCACTGTCACAGCTCACTGCACGGACTCCACTGTCACAGCTCACTGCACGGACTCCACTGTCACAGCTCACTGCACGACTCCACTGTCACAGCTCACTGCACGGACTCCACTGTCACAGCTCACTGCACGGACTCCACTGTCACAGCTCACTGCACGGACTCCACTGTCACACAGCTCACTGCACGGACTCCACTGTCACAGCTCACTGCACGGACTCCACTGTCACAGCTCACTGCACTGGACTCCACTGTCACAGCTCACTGCACGGACTCCACTGTCACAGCTCACTGCACGGACTCCACTGTCACAGCTCACTGCACTGACTCCACTGTCACACACTCACTGCAACGGACTCCACTGTCACCAGCTCACTGCACAGACTCCACTGTCACAGCTCACTGCACGGACTCCACTGGTCACAGCCTCTTGCACCGACTCCACTGTCACAGCTCACTGCACAGACTCCACTGTCACACTCACTGCACGAGACTCCACTGTCCTCAGTCAGCTAAGGCTCACTGTTACAGCTTACTGCACAGACTCCCGGTCACAGCTCACTTGCAACGGACTCCCTTTTCACAGCTCACTGCACGACTCAAGTCCACTCACAGCTCACTGCAGACGGCTCCACTGTCACAGCTCCCTGCACAGTCTCCACTGTCACAGCTCACTGCACGGACTCCACTGTTAACAGCTCGACTGCAACGGACTCCACTGGCTGTACAGGCTCACTTGGGGGGCACGGACTCCACTGTCACAGCTCACTGCACTGACTCCACTGTCACAGCTCACTGCCACGGACTCCACTGCCAGCTCACTGCACAGTCTCCAGCTGTCACAGCTCACTGCATGGACTCCACTGTCACAGCTCACTGCACCAGACTCCACTGTCACAGCTTCAACTGCACGACTCCCCACTTGTCACAGCTCACTTGCACGGACTCCAATGTCTCAGCTCACTGCACGGATCCCCACTCTCACAGCTCACTGCACGGACTCCACTGTCACAGCTCACTGCACGGACTCCACTGTCACAGCTCACTGCACGGACTCCACTGTCACAGCTCACTGCACGGACTCCACTGTCACAGCTCACTGCACGGACTCCACTGTCACAGCTCACTGCACAGACTCCACTGTCACACAGCTCACTGCACGGACTCCACTGTCACACAGTTCACTGCACGGACTCCACTGTCACAGAGCTCACTGCACGGACTCCACTGTCACACAGCTCACTGCACGGACTCCACTGTCACAGCTCACTGCACGGACTCCACTGTCACACAGCTCACTGCACGGACTCCACTGTCACACAGCTCACTGCACGGACTCCACTGTCACACAGCTCACTGCACGGACTCCACTGTCACACAGCTCACTGCACGGACTCCACTGTCACAGCTCACTGCAGGGACACGACTGTCACAGCTCACTGCACGGACTCCACTGTCACAGCTCACTGCACAGACTCCACTGTCACACAGCTCACTGCACGGACTCCACTGTCACACAGTTCACTGCACGGACTCCACTGTCACAGAGCTCACTGCACGGACTCCACTGTCACACAGCTCACTGCACGGACTCCACTGTCACAGCTCACTGCACGGACTCCACTGTCACAGCTCACTGCACGGACTCCACTGTCACAGCTCACTGCACGGACTCCACTGTCACAGCTCACTGCACGGACTCCACTGTCACAGCTCACTGCACGGACTCCACTGTCACAGCTCACTGCACGGACTCCACTGTCACAGCTCACTGCACGGACTCCACTGTCACAGCTCACTGCACGGACTCCACTGTCACAGCTCACTGCACGGACTCCACTGTCACAGCTCACTGCACGGACTCCACTGTTACAGCTCACTGCACAGACTCCACTGTCAGCTCACTGCACGGACTCCACTGTCACAGCTCACTGCACCGACTCCACTGTCACAGCTCACTGCACAGACTCCACTGTCACAGCTCACTGCACGGACTCCACTGTCACAGCTCACTGCACGGACTCCACTGTCACAGCTCACTGCACAGACTCCACTGTCACAGCTCACTGCACGGACTCCACTGTCACAGCTCACTGCACGGACTCCACTGTCACAGCTCACTGCACGGACTCCACTGTCACAGCTCACTGCACAGACTCCACTGTCACAGCTCACTGCACGGACTCCACTGTCACAGCTCACTGCACAGACTCCACTGTCACAGCTCACTGCACGGACTCCACTGTCACAGCTCACTGCACGGACTCCACTGTCACAGCTCACTGCACGGACTCCACTGTCACAGCTCACTGCACGGACTCCACTGTCACAGCTCACTGCACGACTCCACTGTCACAGCTCACTGCACGGACTCCACTGTCACAGCTCACTGCACGGACTCCACTGTCACAGCTCACTGCACGGACTCCACTGTCACACAGCTCACTGCACGGACTCCACTGTCACAGCTCACTGCACAGCTCACTGCACGGACTCCACTGTCACAGCTCACTGCCGACCTCCACTGTCAAGTCATTTGCACGGGACTCCACTGTCACCGCTCAATGCACGGACTCCACTGTCACAACCTCAATGTTTGGACTCCACTGTCTCAGCTCACTGTTGGGACTCTACTGTCACAGTTCACTGCCGAACTCTACTGTCACAGTCACTTGCACGGAACTCCACTGTCACACAGCTCACTGCTCGGACTCCACTGTCACACGCTCACTGCACGGACTCCACTGTCACAGCTCACTGTTTGGACTCCAACTGTCACAGATCACTCCACGGACTCCACTGTCACCAGTCACTGCACAGACTCCACTGTCACCCGCTCACTGCACAGACTCCCACTGTCACAGTCACGGGTATGACTTCACTGTCACAGCTCACTGCACGAACTTATGTCACAGCTCATTGACAGGACTCCACTGTCACAGCTCACTGCACGGACTCATGTCACAGCTCATTGCTCGACTCCACTGTCACAGCTCCCTGCACGGACTCCACTGTCACAAACTCACTGTATGGACTCCACTGTCACAGCTCACTGTATGGACTCTCTGTCACAGCTCACTGCACGACTCCACTGTCACAGCTCACTGCACAGACACCACTGTCCCAGCTCACTGCACGGACTCCACTGTCACAGCTCACTGCACGGACTCCACTGTCACAGCTCACTGCACGGACTCCACTGTCACACAGCTCACTGCACGGACTCCACTGTCACAGCTCACTGCACGGACTCCACTGTCACAGCTCACTGCACGGACTCCACTGTCACAGCTCACTGCACGGACTCCACTGTCACAGCTCACTGCACGGACTCCACTGTCACAGCTCACTGCACGGACTCCACTGTCACAGCTCACTGCACGGACTCCACTGTCACAGCTCACTGCACGGACTCCACTGTCACAGCTCACTGCACGGACTCCACTGTCACACAGCTCACTGCACGGACTCCACTGTCACACAGCTCACTGCACGGACTCCACTGTCACACAGCTCACTGCACGGACTCCACTGTCACAGCTCACTGCACGGACTCCACTGTCACAGCTCACTGCACGGACTCCACTGTCACAGCTCACTGCACAGACTCCACTGTCACAGCTCACTGCACGGACTCCACTGTCACACAGCTCACTGCACGGACTCCACTGTCACAGCTCACTGCACGGACTCCACTGTCACACAGCTCACTGCACGGACTCCACTGTCACAGCTCACTGCACGGACTCCACTGTCACACAGCTCACTGCACGGACTCCACTGTCACAGCTCACTGCACGGACTCCACTGTCACAGCTCACTGCACGGACTCCACTGTCACAGCTCACTGCACGGACTCCACTGTCACAGCTCACTGCACGGACTCCACTGTCACAGCTCACTGCACGGACTCCACTGTCACAGCTCACTGCACGGACTCCACTGTCACAGCTCACTGCACGGACTCCACTGTCACAGCTCACTGCACGGACTCCACTGTCACAGCTCACTGCACGGACTCCACTGTCACAGCTCACTGCACGGACTCCACTGTCACAGCTCACTGCACGGACTCCACTGTCACAGCTCACTGCACGGACTCCACTGTCACAGCTCACTGCACGGACTCCACTGTCACAGCTCACTGCACGGACTCCACTGTCACAGCTCACTGCACGGACTCCACTGTCACAGCTCACTGCACGGACTCCACTGTCACAGCTCACTGCACGACTCATGTCACAGTCACTGCACGGACTCCACTGTCACAGCTCACTGCACGGACTCCACTGTTCACAGCTCACTGCTCGGACTCCACTGTCACAGCTCACTGCCACGGACTCACTGTCACAGCTCACTGCACACGACTCCACTGTCACAGCTCACTGCACGGACTCCACTGTCACAGCTCACTGCACGACTCCACTGTCACAGCTCACTGCACGGACTCCACTGTCACACAGCTCACTGCACAGACTCCACTGTCACACAGCTCACTGCACGCGACTCCACTGTCACAGCTCACTGCACAGACTCCACTGTCACAGCTCACTGCACGGACTCCACTGTCCAGCTCACTGCACGGACTTCCACTGTCCAGATCACTGCACGGACTCCACTGTCACAGCTCACTGCACGGACTCCAACTGTCACATGCTCACTGCACAGACCTCACTGTCACAGCTCACTGACGGTCCACTGTCACAGCTCACTGACACGGACTCCACTGTCACAGACTCACTGCACAGACTCCACTGTCACAGCTCACTGCACGGACTCCACTGTCACAGCTCACTGAGACTCAACAGTCACAGCCCTATGACTCTACTGTCACAGCTCACTGCACGGACTCCACTGTCACAGCTCACTGCACGGGACTCCACTGTCACAGCTCATTGCACGGACTCCACTGTCACAGCTCACTGCACGGACTCCACTGTCACAGCTCACTGCACGAGACTCCACTGTCACAGCTCACTGCACGACTCCACTGTCACAGCTCACTGCACGGACTCCACTGTCACAGCTCACTGCACGGACTCCACTGTCACAGCTCACTGCACGGACTCCACTGTCACAGCTCACTGCACGGACTCCACTGTCACAGCTCACTGCACGGACTCCACTGTCACACAGCTCACTGCACGGACTCCACTGTCACAGCTCACTGCACGGACTCCACTGTCACAGCTCACTGCACGGACTCCACTGTCACAGCTCACTGCACGGACTCCACTGTCACAGCTCACTGCACGGACTCCACTGTCACAGCTCACTGCACGGACTCCACTGTCACAGCTCACTGCACGGACTCCACTGTCACAGCTCACTGCACGGACTCCACTGTCACACAGCTCACTGCACGGACTCCACTGTCACAGCTCACTGCACGGACTCCACTGTCACACAGCTCACTGCACGGACTCCACTGTCACAGCTCACTGCACGGACTCCACTGTCACAGCTCACTGCACGGACTCCACTGTCACAGCTCACTGCACGGACTCCACTGTCACAGCTCACTGCACGGACTCCACTGTCACAGCTCACTGCACGGACTCCACTGTCACACAGCTCACTGCACGGACTCCACTGTCACAGCTCACTGCACGGACTCCACTGTCACACAGCTCACTGCACGGACTCCACTGTCACAGCTCACTGCACGGACTCCACTGTCACACAGCTCACTGCACGGACTCCACTGTCACAGCTCACTGCACGGACTCCACTGTCACAGCTCACTGCACGGACTCCACTGTCACAGCTCACTGCACAGACTCCACTCCACTGTCACACAGCTCACTGCACGGACTCCACTGTCACACAGTTCACTGCACGGACTCCACTGTCACAGAGCTCACTGCACGGACTCCACTGTCACAGCTCACTGCACGGACTCCACTGTCACACAGCTCACTGCACGGACTCCACTGTCACAGCTCACTGCACGGACTCCACTGTCACAGCTCACTGCACGGACTCCACTGTCACACAGCTCACTGCACGGACTCCACTGTCACAGCTCACTGCACGGACTCCACTGTCACAGCTCACTGCACGGACTCCACTGTCACAGCTCACTGCACGGACTCCACTGTCACAGCTCACTGCACGGACTCCACTGTCACAGCTCACTGCACGGACTCCACTGTCACAGCTCACTGCACGGACTCCACTGTCACAGCTCACTGCACGGACTCCACTGTCACAGCTCACTGCACGGACTCCACTGTCACAGCTCACTGCACGGACTCCACTGTCACAGCTCACTGCACGGACTCCACTGTCACACAGCTCACTGCACGGACTCCACTGTCACAGCTCACTGCACAGACTCCACTGTCACAGCTCACTGCACAGACTCCACTGTCACAGCTCACTGCACGGACTCCACTGTCACAGCTCACTGCACGGACTCCACTGTCACAGCTCACTGCACGGACTCCACTGTCACAGCTCACTGCACGGACTCCACTGTCACAGCTCACTGCACGAACTCCACTGTCACAGCTCACTGCACGGACTCCACTGTCACAGCTCACTGCACGGACTCCACTGTCACAGCTCACTGCACGGACTCCACTGTCACAGCTCACTGCACTGACTCCACTGTCACAGCTCACTGTATGGACTCCACTGTCACAGCTCACTGCACAGGACTCCACTGTCACAGCTCACTGCACGGACTCACTGTCACAGCTCACTGCACGGACTCACTGTCAAGTCATGCACGGCCTCCACTGTCACAGCTCACTGCAGGACACGACTGTCACAGCTCACTGCACGGGACTCCACTGTCACAGCTCACTGCACAGACTCCACTGTCACACAGCTCACTGCACGGACTCCACTGTCACAGAGTCACTGCACGGACTCCACTGTCACAGAGCTCACTGCACGGACTCCACTGTCACAGCTCACTGCACGGACTCCACTGTCACAGCTCACTGCACGGACTCCACTGTACACAGCTCACTGCACGGACTCCACTGTCACACAGCTCACTGCACGGACTCCACTGTCACCAGCTCACTGCACGGCCTCCACTGTCAACAGCTCACTGCAGGGACACGACTGTCACAGCTCACTGCACGGACTCCACTGTCACAGCTCACTGCACAGACTCCACTGTCACACAGCCTCACTGCACGGACTCCACTGTCCACAGCTCACTGCACGGACTCCACTGTCACAGCTCACTGCACGGACTCCACTGTCACAGCTCACTGCACGGACTCCACTGTCACACAGCTCACTGCACGGACTCCACTGTCACAGCTCACTGCACGGACTCCACTGTCACAGCTCACTGCAGGACTCCACTGTCACAGCTCACTGCACGGACTCCACTGTCACAGCTCACTGCACGGACTCCACTGTCACAGCTCACTGCACGGACTCACTGTCACAGCTCACTGCACAGACTCCACTGTCACAGCTCACTGCACGGACTCCACTGTCACAGCTCACTGCCACGACTCCACTGTCACAGCTCACTGCACGGACTCCACTGTCACAGCTCACTGCACGGACCTCCACTGTCACAGCTCACTGCACGGACTCCACTGTCACAGCTCACTGCACGGACTCCACTGTCACAGCTCACTGCACGGACTCCACTGTCACAGCTCACTGTATGGACTCCACTGTCACAGCTCACTGTATGGACTCCACTGTCACAGCTCACTGCACGGACTCCACTGTCACAGCTCACTGCACAGGACTCCACTGTCACAGCTCACTGCACAGACTCCACTGTCACAACTCACTGCACGGACTCCACTGTCTCAGCTCACTGCACGACTCCACTGTCACAGCTCACTGCACGGACTCCACTGTCACAGCTCACTGCAACGACTCCACTGTCACAGCTCACACTGTCACAGCTCACTGCACGGACTCCACTGTTACAGCTCACTGCACAGACTCCACTGTCACAGCTCACTGCACGGACTCCACTGTCACAGCTCACTGCACCGACTCCACTGTCACACAGCTCACTGCACGGACTCCACTGTCACAGCTCACTGCACAGTCTCCACTGTCACAGCTCACTGCACGGACTCCACTGTCACAGCTCACTGCACGGACTCCACTGTCACAGCTCACTGCACGGACTCCACTGTCACAGCTCACTGCACAGACTCCACTGTCACAGCTCACTGCACGGACTCCACTGTCACAGCTCACTGCACAGTCTCCACTGTCACAGCTCACTGCACGGACTCCACTGTCACAGCTCACTGCACAGACTCCACTTTCACACAGCTCACTGCACGGACTCCACTGTCACAGCTCACTGCACGGACTCCACTGTCACAGCTCACTGCACGAACTCTACTGTCACAGCTCATTGCACGGACTCCACTGTCACAGCTCACTGCACGGACTCCACTGTCACAGCTCACTGCACTGACTCCACTGTCACACAGCTCACTGCACGGACTCCACTGTCACAGCTCACTGCACGGATCCACTGTCACAGCTCACTGCTACGGACTCCACTGTCACAGCTCACTGCACGGACTCCACTGTCACAGCTCACTGCACGGACTCCACTGTCACAGCTCACTGCACAGGACTCCACTGTCACAGCTCACTGCACGGACTCCACTGTCACAGCTCACTGCACGGACTCCACTGTCACAGCTCACTGCACGGACTCCACTGTCACAGCTCACTGCACGGACTCCACTGTCACAGCTCACTGCACGGACTCCACTGTCACAGCTCACTGCACGGACTCCACTGTCACAGCTCACTGCACGACTCCACTGTCCACAGCTCACTGCACCGACTCCACTGTCCACAGCTCACTGCACGGACTCCACTGTCACAGCTCACTGCACGGACTCCACTGTCACAGCTCACTGCACGACTCCACTGTCACAGCTCACTGCACGGACTCCACTGTCACAGCTCACTGCACAGACTCCACTGTCACAGCTCACTGCACGGACTCCACTGTCACAGCTCACTGCACGGACTCCACTGTCACAGCTCACTGCACGGACTCCACTGTCACAGCTCACTGCACGGACTCCACTGTCACAGCTCACTGCACGGACTCCACTGTCAACAGCTCACTGCACGGACTCCACTGTCACAGCTACTGCACGGACTCCACTGTCACAGCTCACTGCACAGGACTCCACTGTCACAGCTCACTGACGGACTCCACTGTCACAGCTCACTGACGGACTCCACTGTCACAGCTCACTGCACGGGACTCCACTGTCACAGCTCACTGCACAGACTCCACTGTCCGACAGCTCACTGTACCGGCTCCGCCACTGTCACAGCTCACTGCACAGACTCCACTGTCACAGCTCACTGTATGGACTCCACTGTCACAGCTCACTGCACGGACTCCACTGTCACAGCTCACTGCACAGACTCCACTGTCACAGCTCACTGCACGGACTCCACTGTCACAGCTCACTGCACGGCCTCCACTGTCACAGCTCACTGCACGGACTCCACTGTCACACAGCTCACTGCACGGACTCCACTGTCACAGCTCACTGCAGGGACACGACTGTCACAGCTCACTGCACGGACTCCACTGTCACAGCTCACTGCACAGACTCCACTGTCACACAGCTCACTGCACGGACTCCACTGTCACACAGTTCACTGCACGGACTCCACTGTCACAGAGCTCACTGCACGGACTCCACTGTCACACAGCTCACTGCACGGACTCCACTGTCACAGCTCACTGCACGGACTCCACTGTCACACAGCTCACTGCACGGACTCCACTGTCACACAGCTCACTGCACGGACTCCACTGTCACAGCTCACTGCACGGCCTCCACTGTCACAGCTCACTGCAGGGACACGACTGTCACAGCTCACTGCACGGACACCACTGTCACAGCTCACTGCACGACTCCACTGTCACAGCTCACTGCACGGACTCCACTGTCACACAGTTCACAGCACGGACTCCACTGTCACAGAGCTCACTGCACGGACTCCACTGTCACACAGCTCACTGCACGGACTCCACTGTCACAGCTCACTGCACGGACTCCACTGTCACAGCTCACTGTATGGACTCCACTGTCACAGCTCACTGCACGGACTCCACTGTCACACAGCTCACTGCACGGACTCCACTGTCACACAGCTCACTGCACGGACTCCACTGTCACAGCTCACTGTATGGACTCCACTGTCACAGCTCACTCACGACTCCACTGTCACAGCTCACTGCTACTGGACTCCACTGTCACAGCTCACTGCACGGACTCCACTGTCACACAGCTCACTGCACGGACTCCACTGTCACAGAGCTCACTGCACGGACTCCACTGTCAACAGCTCACTGCACGGACTCCACTGTCACAGCTCACTGCACGGACTCCACTGTCACAGCTCACTGTATGACTCTACTGTCACAGCTCACTGCACGGACTCCACTGTCCACAGGCTCACTGCACGGACTCCACTGTCACAGCTCACTGCACGGACTCCACTGTCACAGCTCACTGCACTGGACTCCACTGTCACAGCTCACTGCACGGACTCCACTGTCACAGCTCACTGCACGGACTCCACTGTCACAGCTCACTGCACGGACTCCACTGTCACAGCTCACTGCACGGACTCCACTGTCACAGCTCACTGCACGGACTCCACTGTCACAGCTCACTGCACGGACTCCACTGTCACAGCTCACTGTATGGACTCCACTGTCACAGCTCACTGCACGGACTCCACTGTCACAGCTCACTGCACAGACTCCACTGTCACAGCTCACTGCACGGACTCCACTGTACAGCTCTGACTCCACTGTCACAGCTCACTGCACGGACTCCACTGTCACAGCTCACTGACGGACTCCACTGTCACAGCTCACTGCACAGGACTCCACTGTCACAGCTCACTGCACGGACTCCACTGTCACAGCTCACTGCACGGACTCCACTGTCACACAGCTCACTGCACGGACTCCACTGTCACAGCTCACTGCACGGACTCCACTGTCACAGCTCACTGCACGGACTCCACTGTCACAGCTCACTGCACGGACTCCACTGTCACAGCTCACTGCACGGACTCCACTGTCACAGCTCACTGCACGGACTCCACTGTCACACAGCTCACTGCACGGACTCCACTGTCACAGCTCACTGCACGGACTCCACTGTCACTGCACGGACTCCACTGTCACAGCTCACTGCACGATCTCCACTGTCACAGCTCACTGCACGGACACCACTGTCACAAGCTCACTGCACTGACTCCACTGTCACAGCTCACTGCACTGGACTCCACTGTCACAGCTCACTGCACGGACTCCACTGTCACAGCTCACTGCACGGACTCCACTGTCACAGCTCACTGCACGGACCTCCACTGTCACAGCACACTGCACGGACTCCACTGTCACAGCTCACTGGCACGACTCCACTGTCGACAGCTCACTGCTACGGACTCCACTGTCACAGCTCACTGCACGGACTCCACTGTCACAGCTCACTGCACTGACTCCACTGTCACAGCTCACTGCACGGACTCCACTGTCACAGGCTCACTGCACAGACACCACAGTCACACAGCTCACTGCACGGACTCCACTGTCACAGCTCACTGCACGGACTCCACTGTCACAGCTCACTGCAGGACTCCACTGTCACAGCTCACTGCACGGACTGCCCCTGTCATCCACGAGCTCACTGGCACAGACCTCCATCTGTCAACAGGCTCACTGCACGGACCTCCACTGTCACAGCTCACTGCACAGGACTCCACTGTCACACAGCTCACTGCATGGACTCCACTGTCACAGCTTCCCTGCAGACTCCACTGTCACGGCTCCACTGCACGACTCCACTGTCACACAGGACTCCACTGTCACAGCTCACTGCACGGACTCCACTGTCACAGCTCACTGCACGGACTCCACTGTCACAGCTCACTGCACGGACTCCACTGTCACAGCTCACTGCACGGACTCCACTGTCACAGCTCACTGCACGGACTCCACTGTCACAGCTCACTGCATGGACTCCACTGTCACAGCTCACTGCACGGACTCCACTGTCACAGCTCACTGCACAGACTCCACTGTCACAGCTCACTGCACGGACTCCACTGTCACAGCTCACTGCACGGACTCCACTGTCACAGCTCACTGCACGGACTCCACTGTCACAGCTCACTGCACGGACTCCACTGTCACAGCTCACTGCAACGACTCCACTGTCACAGCTCACTGCACGGACTCCACTGTCACAGCTCACTGCACGGACTCCACTGTCACAGCTCACTGCACGGACTCCACTGTCACAGCTCACTGCACGGACTCCACTGTCACAGCTCACTGCACGGACTCCACTGTCACAGCTCACTGCACGGACTCCACTGTCACACAGCTCACTGCACGACTCCACTGTCACAGCTCACTGCACGGACTCCACTGTCACAGCTCACTGCACGGACTCCACTGTCACACAGCTCACTGCACGGACTCCACTGTCACAGCTCACTGCACGGACTCCACTGTCACAGCTCACTGCATGGACTCCACTGTCACAGCTCACTGCACGGACT
Source organism: Squalus acanthias (assembly GCA_030390025.1). Classification (NCBI taxonomy): domain Eukaryota; kingdom Metazoa; phylum Chordata; class Chondrichthyes; order Squaliformes; family Squalidae; genus Squalus; species Squalus acanthias. The sequence goes on from CM059438.1 coordinate 53,870,314, forward strand.
CCACTGTCACAGCTCACTGTATGGACTCCACTGTCACAGCTCACTGCACGGACTCCACTGTCACAGCTCACTGCACAGGACTCCAACTGTCACAGCTCACTGCACTGACTCCACTGTCACAGCTCACTGCACGGACTCCACTGTCACAGCTCACTGCACGGACTCCACTGTCACACAGCTCACTGCACGGACTCCACTGTCACAGCTCACTGCACGGACTCCACTGTCACAGCTCACTGCACGGACTCCACTGTCACAGCTCACTGCACGGACTCCACTGTCACACAGCTCACTGCACGGACTCCACTGTCACAGCTCACTGCACGGACTCCACTGTCACAGCTCACTGCACGGACTCCACTGTCACAGCTCACTGCACGGACTCCACTGTCACAGCTCACTGCACGGACTCCACTGTCACAGCTCATGCAGGCGACACCACTGTCACAGCTCACTGCACGGACTCCACTGTCACAGCTCCCTGCAGACTCCACTGTCACACGCTCACTGCACGGACTCACTGTCACAGCTCACTGCACGGACTCCACTGTCACAGCTCACTGCACAGGACTCCACTGTCACAGCTCACTGCACGGACTCCACTGTCACAGCTCACTGCACAGACTCCACTGTCACACAGCTCACTGCACAGACTCCACTGTCACAGCTTCACTGCACGGACTCCACTGTCACAGCTCACTGCACGGACTCCACTGTCACAGCTCACTGCACGACTCCACTGTCACAGCTCACTGCACAGACTCCAATGTCACAGCTCACTGCACTGACTCCACTGTCACAGCTGCACTGCACGGACTCCACTGTCACAGCTCACTGCACGACTCCTACTGTCACAGCTCACTGCACGGACTCCACTGTCACAGCTCACTGCACGGACTCCACTGTCACAGCTCACTGCACGGACTCACTGTCCACAGCTCACTGCACAGACTCCACTGTCACAGACTCCTGCACGGACTCACTGTCACAGCTCACTGCACAGACTCACTTCACAGCTCACTGCACGGACTCCACTGTCACAGCTCACTGCACGGACTCCACTGTCCACACAGCTCACTGCACGGACTCCTACTGTCACAGCTCTCTTGCACGGAGCTCACTGTCACAGCTCACTTGCACGGACTCCACTGTCACAGCTCACTGCACGGACTCCACTGTCACAGCTCGACTGCACGGACTCCACTGTCACAGCTCACTGCACAGTCTCCACTGTCACAGCTCACTGCATGGACTCCACTGTCACAGCTCACTGCACGGACTCCACTGTCACAGCTCACTGCACGGACTCCACTGTCACAGCTCACTGCACTGACTCCACTGTCACAGCGACTGCACGGACTCCCGTCACAGCTCACTGCACGGACTCACGGACTCCACTGTCACAGCTCACTGCACGGACTCACCACCTCACTGCACTCCACTGTCACAGCTCACTGCACGGACTCCACTGTCACAGCTCACTGCACGGACTCCACTGTCACAGCTCACTGCACGGACTCCACTGTCACAGCTCACTGCACGGACTCCACTGTCACAGCTCACTGCACGGACTCCACTGTCACAGCTCACTGCACGGACTCCACTGTCACAGCTCACTGCACGGACTCCACTGTCACAGCTCACTGCACTGACTCCACTGTCACAGCTCACTGCACGGACTCCACTGTCACAGCTCACTGCACGGACTCCACTGTCACAGCTCACTGCACGGACTCCACTGTCACAGCTCACTGCACGACTCCACTGTCACAGCTCACTGCACGGACTCCACTGTCACAGCTCACTGCACGGACTCCACTGTCACAGCTCACTGAATGGACTCCACTGTCACAGCTCACTGCACGGACTCCACTGTCACAGCTCACTGCACGGACTCCACTGTCACAGCTCACTGCACGGACTCCACTGTCACAGCTCACTGCACGGACTCCACTGTCACAGCTCACTGCACGGACTCCACTGTCACAGCTCACTGCACAGACTCCACTGTCACAGCTCACTGCACGACTCCACTGTCACAGCTCACTGCACGGACTCCACTGTCACAGCTCACTGCACGGACTCCACTGTCACAGCTCACTGCACGGACTCCACTGTCACAGCTCACTGCACGGACTCCACTGTCACAGCTCACTGCAGGACTCCACTGTCACAGCTCACTGCACGGACTCCACTGTCACAGCTCACTGCACAGACTCCACTGTCACAGCTCACTGCACAGGACTCCACTGTCACAGCTCACTGCACGGACTCCACTGTCACAGCTCACTGCACGGACTCCACTGTCACAGCTCACTGCACGGGACTCCACTGTCACAGCTCACTGCACTGGACTCCACTGTCACAGCTCACTGCACGGACTACTCTGTCCACAGCTCACTGCACAGACTCCACTGTCCACAGCTCACTGCTACGGACTCCCTGTCACAGCTCACTGCACAGGACTCCACTGTCACAGCTCACTGCACGGACTCCACTGTCCACAGCTCACTGCACGGACTCCACTGTCACAGCTCACTGCACGGGACTCCACTGTCACAGCTCACTGCACGGACTCCACTGTCACAGCTCACTGCACGGACTCCACTGTCACAGCTCACTGCACGGACTCCACTGTCACAAGCTCACTGCATGGACACCACTGTCACAGGCTCACTGCACGGACTCCACTGTCACAGCTCACTGCACGGACTCCACTGTCACAGCTCACTGCACGGACTCCACTGTCACACAGCTCACTGCACGGACTCCACTGTCACAGCTCACTGCACGGACTCCACTGTCACAGCTCACTGCACGACTCCACTGTCACAGCTCACTGCACGGACTCCACTGTCACAGCTCACTGCACGGACTCCACTGTCACAGCTCACTGCACGGACTCCACTGTCACAGCTCACTGCACGGACTCCACTGTCACAGCTCACTGCACGGACTCCACTGTCACAGCTCACTGCACGGACTCCACTGTCACAGCTCACTGCACGACTCACTGTCACAGCTCACTGCACGGACTCCACTGTCACAGCTCACTGCACGGACTCCACTGTCACAGCTCACTGCACGGACTCCACTGTCACAGCTCACTGCACGGACTCCACTGTCACAGCTCACTGCACGGACTCCACTGTCACAGCTCACTGCACGGACTCCACTGTCACAGCTCACTGCACGGACTCCACTGTCACAGCTCACTGCACGACTCCACTGTCACAGCTCACTGCACGGACTCCACTGTCACAGCTCACTGCACGGACTCCACTGTCACAGCTCACTGCACGGACTCCACTGTCACAGCTCACTGCACGGACTCCACTGTCACAGCTCACTGCACGGACTCCACTGTCACAGCTCACTGCACGGACTCCACTGTCACAGCTCACTGCACAGACTCCACTGTCACAGCTCACTGCACAGACTCCACTGTCACAAGCTCACTGCACGGACTCCACTGTCACAGCTCACTGCACGTACTCTGTCACAGCTCACTGCACGACTCACTGTCACAGCTCAATGCACGGACTCCACTGTCACAGCTCACTGCACGGACTCCACTGTACAGCTCACTGCACGGACTCCACTGTCACAGCTCACTGCACGGGACTCCACTGTCACAGCTCACTGCACGGACTCCATGTCACAGCTCACTGCACGGACTCCACTGTCACAGCTCCACTGCACGGACTCCACTGTCACAGCTCACTGCTCAGTCCCACTGTCACAGCTCACTGCACGGACTCCACTGTCACAGCTCACTGATCGGACTCCACTGTCACAGCTCACTGCACGGACTCCACTTTCACAGCTCACTGAACGGACTCCACTGTCACAGCTCACTGTATGGACTCCACTGACACAGCTCACTGCACAGGACTCCACTGTCACAGCTCACTGCACGACTCACTGTCACAGCTCACTGCACGGACTCCACTGTCACACAGCTCACTGCACGGACTCCACTGTCACAGCTCACTGCACGGACTCCACTGTCAAGCTCACTGCACGGACTCCACTGTCACAGCTCACTGTCACGGACTCCACTGTCACAGCTCACTGCACGGACTCACTGTCACAGCTCACTGCACGACTCACTGTCACAGCTCACTGCACACTCCACTGTCGACAGCTGACTGCACGTCTCCACTGTCACAGCCACTGACGGACTCCACTGTCACAGCTCACTGCACGGACTCCACTGTCACAGCTCACTGCTACGGACTCCACTGTCACAGCTCACTGCACGGACTCCACTGTCACAGCTCACTGCACGGACTCCACTGTCACAGCTCACTGCACAGACTCCACTGTCAACAGCTCACTGCACGGACTCCACTGTCACAGCTCACTGCACGGACTCCACTGTCCACAGCTCACTGCACGACTCCACTGTCACAGCTCACTGCACAGGACTCCACTGTCACAGCTCACTGCACGGACTCACTGTCACAGCTCACTGCACGACTCCACTGTCACACAGCTCACTGCACGGACTCCACTGTCACAGCTCACTGCACGGACTCCACTGTCACAGCTCACTGCACGGACTCCACTGTCACAGCTCAATGCACGGACTCCACTGTCACAGCTCACTGCACGGACTCCACTGTCACAGCTCACTGCACGGACTCCACTGTCACACAGCTCACTGCACGACTCCACTGTCACAGCTCACTGCACCGGCTCACTGTCACAGCTCACTGCACGGACTCCACTGTCACAGCTCACTGCACGACTCCACTGTCACACAGCTCACTGCACGGACTCCACTGTCACACAGCTCACTGCACGGACTCCACTGTCACAGCTCACTGCACGGACTCCACTGTCACCAGCTCACTGCACGGACTCCACTGTCACAGCTCACTGCACGGACTCCACTGTCACAGCTCACTGCACGGACTCCACTGTCACAGCTCACTGCACGGACTCCACTGTCACAGCTCACTGCATGGCGACTCCACTGTCACACAGCTCACTGCACGGACTCTCCACTGTACACAGGCTCACTGCACGGACTCCACTGTCCACAGCTCACTGCAAGGACTCCACTGTCACAGCTCACTGCACGGACTCCACTGTCACAAGCTACATCTGCACGACTCCACTGTCACAGCTCACTGCACGACTCCACTGTCACAGCTCACTGCACGGACTCCACTGTCACAAGCTCACTGCACGGACACGCCACTGTCACAGCTCACTGCACGGACACACTGTCACAGCTCACTGCACTGGACTCCACTGTCACTCAGCTCACTGCACGGACTCCACTGTCACACAGCTACTGCACGACTCCACTGTCACAGCTCACTTGCACGGACTCCACTGTCACAGCTCACTGCACGACTCCACTGTCACAGCTCATGGCACGGACTCCACTGTCACAGCTCACTGCACGGACTCCACTGTCACAGCTCACTGCACGGACTCCACTGTCACAGCTCACTGCACGACTCCACTGTCAACAGGCTCACTGCACGGACTCCACTGTCACAGCTCACTGCACGGACTCACTGTACACAGCTCACTGCACGGACTCCACTGTCACAGCTCACTGCACGGACTCCACTGTCACAGCTCACTGCACGACTCAACTGTCACAGCTCACTGCACGACTCCACTGTCACAGCTCAGGCACGGCCTCCACTGTCCAGCTCACTGCACGCTCACTGCACGGACTCCACTGTCACAGCTCACTGCACGGACTCCACTGTCACAGCTCACTGCACAGACCTCCACTGTCACAGCTCACTGCACGGACTCCACTGTCACAGCTCACTGCACGGACTCCACAGTCACAGCTCACTGCACGGACTCCACTGTCACAGCTCACTGCACGGACTCCACTGTCACAGCTCACTGCACGGACTCCACTGTCACAGCTCACTGCACGGACTCCACTGTCACAGCTCACTGCACGGACTCCACTGTCACAGGCTCACTGCACGGACTCCACTGTCACAGCTCACTGCACAGACTCCACTGTCACAGCTCACTGCACGGACTCCACTGTCACAGCTCACTGCACGGACTCCACTGTCACAGCTCACTGCACGGACTCCACTGTCACAGCTCACTGCACGGACTCCACTGTCACAGCTCACTGCACGGACTCCACTGTCACAGCTCACTGCACGGACTCCACTGTCACAGCTCACTGCACGGACTCCACTGTCACAGCTCACTGCACGGACTCCACTGTCACAGCTCACTGCACAGACTCCACTGTCACAGCTCATGCACGGACTCCACTGTCACAGCTCACTGCACGGACTCCACTGTCACAGCTCACTGCACGGACTCCACTGTCACACAGCTCACTGCACGGACTCCACTGTCACAGCTCACTGCACGGACTCCACTGTCACAGACTCACTGCACGGACCCACTCCACAGCTCACCATGGACTCCACTGCCGGACTCACTGTCACGCTCACTGCACGGACTCCACTGTCACAGCTCACTGCACGACTCCACTGTCACAGCTCACTGCACGAGACTCCACTGTCACAGCTCACTGCACGGACTCCACTGTCACAGCTCACTGCACGGACTCCACTGTCACAGCTCACTGACTGGACTCCACTGTCACAGCTCACTGCACGGACTCCACTGTCACAGCTCACTGCACGGACTCCACTGTCACAGCTCACTGCACGGACTCACTGTCACAGCTCACTGCACGGACTCCACTGTCACAGCTCACTGCACGGACTCCACTGTCACAGCTCCACTGCACGGACTCCACTGTCACAGCTCACTGCACGGACTCCACTGTCACACAGCTCACTGCACGGACTCCACTGTCACAGCTCACTGCACAGACTCCACTGTCACGCTCACTGCACGGACTCCACTGTCACAGCTCACTGCACGGACTCCACTGTACAGCTCACTGCACGACTCCACTGTCACAGCCACTGCACAGACTCCACTGTCACAGCTCACTGCACGGACTCCACTGTCACAGCTCACTGCACGACTCCACTGTCAACAGCTCACTGGCACGGACTCCACAGCTCACTGCACTGACTCCACTGTCACAGCTCACTGCACGGACTCCACTGTCACACAGCTCACTGCACGGACTCCACTGTCACAGCTCACTGCACAGACTCCACTGTCACAGCTCACTGCACGGACTCCACTGTCACAGCTCACTGCACGGACTCCACTGTCACAGCTCACTGCACGGACTCCACTGTCACAGCTCACTGCACAGACTCCACTGTCACAGCTCACTGCACGGACTCCACTGTCACAGCTCACTGCACGGACTCCACTGTCACAGCTCACTGCACGGACTCCACTGTCACAGCTCACTGCACGGACTCCACTGTCACAGCTCACTGCACGGACTCCACTGTCACAGCTCACTGCACGGACTCCACTGTCACAGCTCACTGCACGGACTCCACTGTCACAGCTCACTGCACGGACTCCACTGTCACAGCTCACTGCACGGACTCCACTGTCACAGCTCACTGCACGGACTCCACTGTCCACAGCTCACTGCACGGACTCCACTGTCACAGCTCACTGCAGGACTCCACTGTCACAGCTCACTGCACGGACTCCACTGTCACAGCTCACTGCACGGACTCCACTGTCACAGCTCACTGCACGGACTCCACTGTCACAGCTCACTGCACGGACTCCACTGTCACAGCTCACTGCACGGACTCCACTGTCACAGCTCACTGCACGGACTCCACTGTCACAGCTCACTGCACGGACTCCACTGTCACAGCTCACTGCACGGACTCCACTGTCACAGCTCACTGCACGGACTCCACTGTCACAGCTCACTGCACGGACTCCACTGTCACAGCTCACTGCACGGACTCCACTGTCACAGCTCACTGCACGGACTCCACTGTCACAGCTCACTGCACGGACTCCACTGTCACAGCTCACTGCACGACTCCACTGTCACACAGCTCACTGCACGGACTCCACTGTCACAGCTCACTGCACGGACTCCACTGTCACAGCTCACTGCACGGACTCCACTGTCACAGCTCACTGCACGGACTCCACTGTCACAGCTCACTGCACGGACTCCACTGTCACAGCTCACTGCACGGACTCCACTGTCACAGCTCACTGCACGGACTCCACTGTCACAGCTCACTGCACGGACTCCACTGTCACAGCTCACTGCACGGACTCCACTGTCACACAGCTCACTGCACGGACTCCACTGTCACAGCTCACTGCACGGACTCCACTGTCACACAGCTCACTGCACGGACTCCACTGTCACAGAGCTCACTGCACGGACTCCACTGTCACATCTCACTGTATGGACTCCACTGTCACAGCTCACTGCACGGACTCCACTGTCACAGCTCACTGCACTGGACTCCACTGTCACAGCTCACTGCACGGACTCCACTGTCACAGCTCACTGCACGGACTCCACTGTCACAGCTCACTGCACGGACTCCACTGTCACAGCTCACTGCATGGACTCCACTGTCACAGCTCACTGCACGGACTCCACTGTCACAGCTCACTGCACAGACTCCACTGTCACAGCTCACTGCACGGACTCCACTGTCACAGCTCACTGCACGGACTCCACTGTCACAGCTCACTGCACAGGACTCCACTGTCACAGCTCACTGCACAGACTCCACTGTCACAGCTCACTGCACGGACTCCACTGTCACAGCTCACTGCACGGACTCCACTGTCACACAGCTCACTGCACGGACTCCACTGTCACAGCTCACTGCACGGACTCCACTGTCACAGCTCACTGCACGACTCCACTGTCACAGCTCACTGCACGGACTCCACTGTCACACAGCTCACTGCACGGACTCCACTGTCACAGCTCACTGCACGGACTCCACTGTCACAGCTCACTGCACGGACTCCACTGTCACAGCTCACTGCACGGACCCAACTGTCACAGAACTCACTGCACGGACTCCACTGTCACAGCTCACTGCACGGACTCCACTGTCACAGCTCACTGCACGGACTCCACTGTCACAGCTCACTGCACAGACTCCACTGTCACAGCTCACTGCACGGACTCCACTGTCACAGCTCACTGCACGGACTCCACTGTCACACAGCTCACTGCACGGACTCCACTGTCACAGCTCACTGCACGGACTCCACTGTCACAGCTCACTGCACAGACTCCACTGTCACAGCTCACTGCACGGACTCCACTGTCACACAGCTCACTGCATGGACTCCACTGTCACAGCTCACTGCACGGACTCCACTGTCACACAGCTAACTGCACCGACTCCACTGTCACAGCTCACTGCACGGACTCCACTGTCACACAGCTCACTGCACAGACTCCACTGTCACAGCTCACTGCACGGACTCCACTGTCACAGCTCACTGCACAGACTCCACTGTCACACAGCTCACTGCACAGACTCCACTGTCACAGCTCACTGCACGGACTCCACTGTCACAGCTCACTGCACAGACTCCACTGTCACAGCTCACTGCACAGACTCCACTGTCACAGCTCACTGCACGGACTCCACTGTCACAGCTCACTGCACGGACTCCACTGTCACAGCTCACTGCACGGACTCCACTCTCACAGCTCACTGCACAGACTCCACTGTCACACAGCTCACTGCACGGACTCCACTGTCACAGCTCACTGCACAGACTCCACTGTCACAGCTCACTGCACAGACTCCACTGTCACACAGCTCACTGCACGGACTCCACTGTCACAGCTCACTGCACGGACTCCACTGTCACAGCTCACTGCACGGACTCCACTGTCACAGCTCACTGCACAGACTGCACTTTTACAGCTCACTGCACGGACTCCACTGTCACAGCTCACTGCACGGACTCCACTGTCACAGCTCACTGCACGGACTCCACTGTCACAGCTCACTGCACGGACTCCACTGTCACACAGCTCACTGCACGGACTCCACTGTCACACAGCTCAATGCACGGACTCCACTGTCACAGCTCACTGCACAGACTCCACTGTCACAGCTCACTGCACGGACTCCACTGTCACACAACTCATTGCACGGACTCCACTGTCACAGCTCACTGCACGGACTCCACTGTCACAGCTCACTGCACGGACTCCACTGTCACACAGCTCAATACACGGACTCCACTGTCACACAGCTCACTGCACAGACTCCACTGTCACAGCTCACTGCATGGACTCCACTGTCACACAGCTCATTGCACGGACTCCACTGTCACAGCTCACTGCACGGACTCCACTGTCACACAGCTCACTGCACAGACTCCACTGTCACACAGCTCACTGCACTGACTCCACTGTCACAGCTCACTGCATGGACTCCACTGTCACACAACTCATTGCACGGACTCCACTGTCACAGCTCACTGCACGGACTCCACTGTCACAGCTCACTGCACGGACTCCACTGTCACAGCTCACTGCACAGACTCCACTGTCACAGCTCACTGCACGGACTCCACGTGCACAGACTCCGTTCAGTCCGTAAGGGGGACCCCGAGCTCCCGGTCGCCTGTCACTTTAATTCTCCGCTCCACTCCCACTCTGACCTCACCGTCCTCGGCCTATTACACTGTTCCCCGGAAGCTCAGCGTAAGCTCGAGGAACAGCACCTCATCTTTCGTTTAGGCACCCTACAGCCCTCTGGACTCAACATCGAGTTCAACAATTTTAGATCATAACCTCAGCCTCTATCACATTTATATATTTTTTTTATCCACCCTTTTGTTTGGCCCCCCACCCCTTTTTTTTTCCTCCCAGAAGCTGGCAGCTGTCCTTCATTCTGCCAGTGCATTTCACACTTCTTTTAGCCTCAACCTGTCACATTAACACCTCCTCTTGCCTTGATCATCTCTTAATGTCTCTCAATGTCTCTTAATCTCTCCTTTTGTTCTTTCATCCCCTTCCCCTTTTCCCAGCTTTATCTTTGCTTTAAATCTATTTCATTTCCTGCTTTTTTCCAGTTCTGACGAAAGGTCTTCGACCTGAAACGTTAACTCTGTTTCTCTCTCCATGGATGCTGCCTGGCCTGCTGAGTTTTTCCAGCGTTTTCTGTTGTTAGTTCGGATTTCCAGCGTCCGCAGTATTTTGCTATTGTATTAGTGTCCATTAACATTGAGAAGTATGGGTGGGACTAACAGTGGCCATTAACATTGAGAGGAATGGCTGGGACTAACAGTGGCCATTAACATTGAGAGGAATGGCTGGGACTAACAGTGGCCATTAACATTGAGATGTATGGGTGGGACTAACAGTGGCCATTAACATTGAGATGTATGGGTGGGACTAACAGTGTCCATTAACATTGAGATGTATGGGTGGGACTAACAGGGGCTATTAACATTGAGAGGAATGGGTGGGACTAAACGTAGCCATTAACATTGAGATGTATGGGTGGGACTAACAGGGGCCATTAACATTGAGAGGAATGGGTGGGACTAACAGTGGCCATTAACATTGAGATGTATGGGTGGGATTAACAGTGGCCATTAACATATAGATATGTGAAGAGAAAAGGATTGGTGAAGTCAAGCGTAGGTCCCTTGCAGTCAGAATCAGGGGAATTTATAATGGGGAACAAAGAAATGGCAGACCAATTAAATACATACTTTGGTTCTGTCTTCACAAAGTAGGACACAAATAACCTCCCAGAGATGTCGGGGAACATAGGGTCTAATGAGAGGGAAGAACTGAATGAAATCAGTATTTGTAGGGAAATGGTGTTCGGGAAATTGACGGGATTGAAGGCCGATAAATCCCCAGGGCCTGATAATCTACATCCTAGGGTACTTAAGGAAGTGGCCCTAGCAATATTAGATGCATTGCTGGTCATCTTCCAAAATTCTATCGGCTCTGGAACAGTTCCCATGGATTGGAGGGTAGCTAATGTAACCCCACTATTTAAAAAAGGTGGGAGAGAGAAAACGGGGAATTATAGACCGGTAAGCCTGACATCGGTAGTGGGGAAAATGCTACAGTCCATTATTAAAGATGTAATTGCAGAGCACTTGGAAAACAGTGACAGGATTGGACAAAGTCAACATGGATTAACAAAAGGTAAATCATGCTTGACTAATCTACTGGAATTTTTTGAGGATGTAACTGGCAGAATAGATAAGGGAGAACCAGTGGATGTGGTGTATTTGGACTTTCAGAAGGCCTTCGATAAGGTCACGCATAAGAGATTAGCGTGCAAAGTTAAGTAACATGGGATTGGGGGTAAGGTACTGACTTGGATAGAGAACTGGTTGGCAGACAGGAAGCAAAGAGTTGGAATAAATGGGTCTTTTTCCGAGTGGCAGGCAGTGACTAGTGGGGTACCGCAGGGATCGGTGCTAGGACCCTAGTTATTCACAATATATATTAATGATCTAGACGAGGGAACTAGATGTAATATCTCCAAGTTTGCAGACAACACAAAGCTGGGTGGGCGTGTGTGTTGTGAGGAGGATGCAGAGAAACTCCAGTGTGATTTGGACAAGTTGGGTGATTGGGCAGATGCATGGCAGATGCAGTATAATGTGGATACATGCGAGGCTATCCACTTTGGTGGCAAAAACAGGAAGGCAGATTATTATCTGAACGGCAATAGATTGGGAAAAGGGGAAGTGCAACGAGACCTGGGAATCCTTGTGCACCAGTCGTTGAAGGTAAGCATGCAGGTGCAGCAGGCGGTTAAGAAGGCAAATGGTATGTTGGCCTTCATAGCGAGAGGATTCGAGTAAAGGAGCAAGGATGTCTTGCTACAGTTGTACAGGGCCTTGGTGAGATCACACCTTGAGTATTGTGTGCAGTTTTGGTCGCCTTATCTGAGGAAGGATGTTCTTGCCATGCAGGGAGTGCAGCGAAGATTCACCAGACTGATACCTGGGATGGCAGGAATGACGTATGAAGAGAGATTGGGTCGATTGGGCTTGTATTCGCTAGAGTTTAGAACAATGAGAGGGGATCTCATTGAAACTTATAAAATTCTAACAGGACTAGACAGACTAGATGCAGGAAGGACGTTCCCGATGGCGGGGGAGTCCAGAACCAGAGGTCACAGTCTAAGGATAAGGGGTAAGCCATTTAGGACTGAGATGAGGAGGAATTTCTTCACCCAGCGAGTGGTGAACCTGTGGAATTCTCCACCACAGAAGGCAGTTGAGGCCAATTCATTAAATATATCAAGAAGGAGTTAGATATATTTCTTAAGGCTAAAGGGATCTAGGGATATGGGGAGAAAGCAGGGACAGGGTACTGAATTTGGATGATCAGCCATGATCTCATTAAATGGCGGAACAGGCTCGAGGGGCCGAATGGCCTACTCCTGCTCCTATCTTCTATGTTTCTATGAGAGGTATGGGTGGGAATAACAGTGGCCATTAACATTCAGAGGTATTGGTGGGTCTAACAGTGGCCATTAACATTGAGAGGAATGGGTGGGACTAACAGTGGCCATTAACATTGAGATGTATGGGTGGGACTTACAGTGGCCATTAACATTGAGATGTATGGGTGGGACTTACAGTGGCCATTAACATTCAGATGTATGGGTGGGACTAACAGTGTCCATTAACATTGAGAGGTATGGGTGGGACTAATAGTGGCCATTAACATTGAGAAGAATGGGTGGGACTAACAGTGGCCATTAACATTCAGAGGTATGGGTGGGACTAACAGTGTCCATTAACATTGAGAGGTATGGGTGGGACTAATAGTGGCCATTAACATTGAGAAGAATGGGTGGGACTAACAGTGGCCATTAACATTCAGAGGTATGGGTGGGACTAACAGTGGCCATTAACATTGAGAGGAATGGGAGGGACTAATAGTGGCCATTAACATTGAGATGTATGGGTGGGACTAACAGTGGCCATTAACATTGAGAGGAATGGGTGGGACTAACAGTGTCCATTAACATCGAGATGTATGGGTGGGACTAACAGTGGCCATTAACATTGAGAGGAATGGGAGGGACTAATAGTGTGCATTAACATTGAGATGTATGGGTGGGACTAAGAGTGGCCATTAACATTGAGATGTATGGGTGGGACTAACAGTGGCCATTAACATTGAGATGTATGGGTGGGACTAACAGTGGCCATTAACATTGAGAGGAATGGGTGGGTCTAACAGTGGCCATTAACATTGAGAGGAATGGGTGGGACTAACAGTGGCCATTAACATTGAGATGTATGGGTGGGACTAACAGTGGCCATTAACATTGAGAGGAATGGGTGGGTCTAACAGTGGCCATTAACATTGAGATGTATGGGTGGGACTAACAGTGGCCATTAACATTGAGATGTATGGGTGGGACTAACAGTGGCCATTAACATTGAGAGGAATGGGTGGGACTAACAGTGGCCATTAACATTGAGAGGAATGGGTGGGACTAACAGTGGCCATTAACATTGAGAGGAATGGGTGGGTTCAGGCAGTTCAGGCTGGTTTGAAGAGAAAAATGGTAGCCGCCTCGCTTCCGCCACTTCTGGCGCAGCCTGCGCTGTCCGCCATTTTGGTGAGTGCGGCAGCGCGGGGTACGTGCGTGTGCCGGCGTTATGCAGAGTAGGCAGATCGTGACGTCAGTCAGTATGTAATGCTGATTTGACCCACGACCTGCCATTTTCGACGTCGTCGTTCCAATCAACGCCCTCTCCTAAACACGCACAGCTGAACGTGCGTTGAGCTGCATGAACTCCCCCACCAGCCCTATTTAAAGGGATACATCCAACTTGCAGGAAAGTTGATTGTTTCTCTTGTACTGTGCCAGCAATCTTCCAGCCACCACGTCGAACCCGAGGGTGGCTACACGGCGACAAGGGCTATCCGCTCTGCACCTGGCTGATGACTCCCCTCCGCAACCCAACCACTCGTGGCCAGAAATCATATAATGACAGCCATGCTGCCACGAGGAACCTCATCGAGCAGACCATCAGGGTGCTGAAGCGACGGTTCCGCTGCCTTGACCGCTCGGGAGGAGCCCTCCAGTACTCACCGGAGCGGGTTCCCAATTCGTCGTGGTCTGCTGCATTCCCTGGCCATCATGAGGGCGCAGCCCTTGCCACCGCGAGTTCTGCGACCACCTCAGGGGGAGGAGGAGGATGCAGGGAAGAGGCAGCCTGTAAATCCCTGTTCCAGATGGCTGTCAGTGAGCGCATCATCAGACTCTGCTTCCCTTGATTGAAACCCCAGATCCTCATTGCTCAACACTTCCCCACCTTACCATCCTTCTGTCACGGGACATCACAGTGTCCTCTTGACCACAATGCTGAAATGAAAGCAACCACAAAACAAACATTTCAAGCATAATTTATAAATGATTAATTCCAATATTACATTACAAAGTCAACTAATCTCCCTTGTGCATTCCCTTAGTGTTTGTCTTTTGTGTGCCTTTGCCTATCCTAGTGCTCCTACGAGGTGCTACCCAAGGCTCCAAGCTCTACGCAAAGCCCTGTGCCAAGTTGGTGCTGAACTCCTCGAAGTAGAGGAGGAGAGTGATAGAGAAGAAGAAATACCGTCACTCGATCTGACACTCCCGAGCCTCTGTGACCTCCCGGATGCAGCGACGGGTGGTTAACTGCGAGATGTTTGCTATGTCGCCTGTCCCAGCCGGGAAGGATCCACTGGTGAAAAAATTCAGGGCCACAGTCACCTTGAGGGCCACTGACAGTGTCGTCGTTGCCCTGCTCTGAGGCTGCAGGTCTGGTTCCCAGTGGTGGCAGAGATCCATGACCACCTCCTTGGTGAAGGGGAGCCACTGAATACACTCCTCCTGGCTTAGGTGCAGGTAGGAGAAGTGCTCCCTGGAGACTCTAGGTGGGTAAGGCCTCCTGCTGAGAGCCCTCCACCCCCTCTGAGAGCAGCTTGTCTTTGCTGCCTCTGCTCCATCTCCCCATCATGCTGCAGCGTGAGGGGGACTCCAAGCAGAGCCCCCATGACTAGGAGCAAGTGGTGTAGTCAGAGGCCTTCCATTACCAGCCAACACCTTCCCAACGTCCAGCAGCACTCCCTGCAAACTTTAACAATGTTATAAATGTCTTCCAGCAACCCAGTATTGATATAAACTCCGCAAGAGCCAGTACAAGAGAAACAATCAACTCACCTGCAAGTTGGATGTATCCCTTTAAATAGGGCTGGTGGGGGGGTTCATGCAGCTCAAGCACGTTCAGCTGTGCGTGTTTAGGAGAGGGCGTTGATTGGAACGGCAGGTCGTACATCAAGTCAGTGTTACACGCTGACTGACGTCACCATCTGCCTACGGCCGGCGCACGCATGTCCCGCCCACGCTATTGCCCTCACCAAGATGGCGACCAGCACGGGCCACGCAGGAAGTGGGTGGAAGCGAGGCAGCTACCATTTTTCTCTCCAAACCAGCCTGAACTGCCGGCGCTAAGGTGCCGAATTTTGTGGCCTCTGTCCCTTCCTGTCACACTCTGCTTATCTTTATCAAAATCGCTACACTGCTCTATGGCCTTGACTTTTCTCTTCAGATTTATAAATTTCCCTTCACTTGAACCCTCCCTCCACCTTTTAGTTTAAAGCCCTATCTACAGCCCTAGATATTCAATTCGTAAGGTCCCAGCCTGGTTTAAGTGAAGCTCGTCCCAACGAAACAGCTCCCTCTTTCCCCAGTACTGGTGCCAGTGCCCCATGAATCGAAACCCCTTCCTCCCACACCAGTCCTTGACCCACGCCTTCAACTCTCTGATCTTATGGACCCGATGCCAGTTCGCGTGTGGCTCAGGTTATAATCCTTTGCCTTTGAGGCTCTGCTTATTAATTTGGACTCTAGCTCCTCGAACTCTCTCAACCGAAGCTCATTCCTAGTTCTACCTATGTTGTATGGGTGGATCTAAGATTGTCCATTAATATTTGGATATATGGATGGGTCTAACAGGATTTTAACGGGAATGGTAGCATAGTGGTTTGTCACTGGACTAGTAATCCAGAAACTTGCACTAACAATCCAGAGATGTGAGTTCAAATCCCACCACGGCAGCTGGGGAATTTAAATTCAGTTAATTAAATAAATCTGGAATAAAAGCTAGTATCAGTAATGGTGACCATGAAACTACCGGATTGTCGTAAAAACCCATCTGGTTCACTAATGTCCTTTAGGGGAGGAAATCTGCCGTTCTTACCTGGTCTGGCCTATATGTGAGTCCAGTCTACTCTCAATTATCAGCAAAGTGATAGAAGGTGTCATCGACAGTGCTATCAAGTGGCACTTACTCACCAATAACCTGCTCACCGATGCTTAGTTTGGGTTCCGCCAGGACCACTCGGCTCCCGACCTCATTACAGCCTTGGTCCAAACATGGACAAAGGAGCTGAATTCCAGAGGTGAGGTGCGAGTGACTGCCCTTGACAGCAATGCAGCATTTGACCGAGTGTGGCATCAAGGAGCCCTAGTAAAACTGAAGTCAGTGGGAATCAGGGGAAAACTCTCCACTGGCTGGAGTCATACCTAGCACAAAGGAAGATGGTTGTGGTGGTTGAAGGTCAATCATCTCAGCTGCAGGAGTTCCTCAGGGCAGTGTCCTAGGCCCAACCATCTTCAGCTGCTTCATCATTGACCTTCCCTTCGTCAGAAGTGGGGATGTTTGCTGATGACTGCACAGTGTTAAGTTCAATTCACAACTCCTCAGATAATGAAGCTGTCCATGCCCGTATGCAGCAAGACCTGGACAACATTCAGGCTTGGGCCGACAAGTGTTAAGTAACATTCGTGCCACACAAGTGCCAGGCAATGAGCATCTCCAACAAGAGAGAGTCTAACCTCCACCCCTTGACATTCAATGACATTACCATCATCGAATCCCCCACCATCAACATCCTGGGGGTTACCATTGACCAGAAACTTAACTGGACCAGCCACATAAATACTGTGACAACAAGAGCAGGTCAGAGGCTGGGTATTCTGCGGTGAGTGTCT
The DNA here is from genome assembly GCA_030390025.1 of Squalus acanthias. Taxonomy (NCBI): domain Eukaryota; kingdom Metazoa; phylum Chordata; class Chondrichthyes; order Squaliformes; family Squalidae; genus Squalus; species Squalus acanthias. The sequence continues at coordinate 53,888,256 of CM059438.1, forward strand.
CACGTCCTGACTCCCCAAAGCCTTTCCACCATCTACACAGCACAAGTCAGGAGTGTGATGGAATACTCGCCACTTGCCTGGATGAGTGCAGCTCCAACAACACTCAAGAAGCTCAACACCATCCAGGACAAAGCAGCCCGCTTGATTGGCACCCCATCCACCATCTTAAACATTCACTCCTTCCACCACCGGCGTACCGTGGCTGCAGTGTGTACCATCTACAAGATGCACTGCAGCAACTCGCCAAGGCTTCTTCGGCAGCACCTCCCAAACCCGCGACCTCTTCCACCTAGAAGAACAAGGGAGGCAGATGCATGGGAACACCACCACCTCCAAGTTCTCCTCCAAGTCACACACCATCCTGACTTGGAAATATATCACCATTCCTTCATCGTCGCTGGGTCAAAATCCTGGAACTCCCTCCCTAACAGCACTGTGGGAGTACCTTCATCACACGGACTGCAGCGGTTCAAGAAGGTGGCTCACCACCCTCTTCTCAAGGGCAATTAGGAATAGGCAATAAATGCTGGCCTTGCCAGCGACGCCCACATCCCAGGAACGAATATTAAAAAAAATGTGATTGACTCAAACCTGCTCTGTTATTTCTTTAAGGAACTCCAGTAAATTCTAACAGGATTTTCTCTTTCGCACAGTGACAAGACTTGGGAACGTCCAGTCCGGCCAGTATCCCGAGACATGATCATTAGATGGTTCAGAGAAGAGCAAATAGCTCTGTGTGCAGGCTTAGAGAGGAACAGCAATTCCATTGCTCCTTGGTTTCACGGTATGGACACATTTAGCATCTATAGATTTTCATCTGTAAGTTATTCTGCCAGTAATGTGTTGATGTACCCGATCTACTCATGTATCCAATCTACTCGTGTACCCGATCTACTCATGTACCCGATCTACTCATGTACCCGATCTACTCATGTAGCCAATCCAGGGGCCCAAACACTCCTTCAAGGTGAAACAGCGATTTACTTGTACTTCTTGCAATTTAGTATACTGTATTCGCTGCTCACGGCGCGGTCTCCTCAACATTGGGGAGACCAAACACAGATTGGGTGACCGCTTTGCGGAACACCTCCGTTCAGTCCGCAAGCACAAGTCTGAGCTTCTAGTCACCTGTCATTTTAATTCTCCGCCCCGCTCCCACTCTGACCTCTCTGTCCTTGGCCACCTACACTGTTCGATTAGGCACTTTACAGCCTTCTGGACTCAACATTGAGTTTAACAATTTCAGATCATAAACTCTGCCCCCATTTTTGTTGGATGGCAACTGTTGGTAATGATTCTGATATTCCCACTTATACCTCTAGATCCATCTTTCATTCCATTATTTGTCCCATTACCATCTCCGTTAGCCTTGCACCATCATCCCTTTTGTCATTTAATCTTTCATGCCCTCCACCCTATCACAGACCTTCCCTTTTGTTCTTTCCTCCCCTCCCCCTTTCCCTGCCTCTGTACTTGCTTAAAACCTGTTACACATCTAACCTTTTCCAGTTCTGATGAAAGGTCATCACCCTGAAGTGTTAAAAAATCTGCTTTTTTATGATTGGGTACAAGTGTGCGAAAGTGTGCAAAGTTGAATGGGGTATAGTGTGTGTGAAAGGCTGGGAGTTGGATGGGGTACAGTGTGTGTGTGAAAGAGTGGGGAGTTGGATGGGGTACAGTGTGTGCGTGAGGGTGGGGAGTTGGATGGGGTACAGTGTGTGTGAGGGTGGGGAGTTGGATGGGGTACAGTGTGTGTGAGGGTGGGGAGTTGGATGGGGTACAGTGTGTGCGTGAGGGTGGGGAGTTGGATGGGGTACAGCGTGTGTTTGAGGGTGGGGAGTTGGATGGGGTACAGTGTGTGCGTGAGGGTGGGGAGTTGGATGGGGTACAGTGTGTGTTTGAGGGTGGGGAGTTGGATGGGGTACAGTGTGTGTGAAAGGGTGGGGAGTTGGATGGGATACAGTGTGTGTTTGAGGGTGGGGAGTTGGATGGGATACAGTGTGTGTGAAAGGGTGGGGAGTTGGATGGGGTACAGTGTGTGTGTGAAAGGGTGGGGAGTTGGATGGGGTCAGTGTGTGTGAGAGGGTGGGGAGTTGGATGGGGTACAGTGTGTGTGTGAAAGGGTGGGGAGTTGGATGGGGTCAGTGTGTGTGAGAGGGTGGGGAGTTGGATGGGGTACAGTGTGTGTGAAAGGGTGGGGAGTTGGATGGGGTCAGTGTGTGTGAGAGGGTGGGGAGTTGGATGGGGTACAGTGTGTGTATGAAAGGGTGGGGAGTTTGATGGGGTACAGTGTGTGTGAGGGTGGGGAGTTGGATGGGGTACAGTGTGTGTTTGAGGGTGGGGAGTTGGATGGGGTCAGTGTGTGTGAGGGTGGGGAGTTGGATGGGGTACAGTGTGTGTGAAAGGGTGGGGAGTTGGATGGGGTACAGTGTGTGTGAGGGTGGGGAGTTGGATGGGGTACAGTGTGTGTTTGAGGGTGGGGAGTTGGATGGGGTACAGTGTGTGTGAAAGGGTGGGGAGTTGGATGGGGTACAGTGTGTGTGAGAGGGTGGGGAGTTGGATGGGGTACAGTGTGTGTGAAAGGGTGGGGAGTTGGATGGGGTACAGTGTGTGTGAGGGTGGGGAGTTGGATGGGGTACAGTGTGTGTGTGAGGGTGGGGAGTTGGATGGGATACAGTGTGTGTGTAAGGGTGGGGAGTTGGAAGGGGTACAGTGTGTGTGAAAGGGTGGGGAGCTGGATGGGGTACAGTGTGTGGGAAAGGGTGGGAGTTGGCTGGGGTACAGTGTGTGTGAGAGGGTGGGGAGTTGGATGGGGTACAGTGTGTGTGAAAGGGTGGGGAGTTGGATGGGGTACAGTGTGTGAGAGGGTGGGGAGTTGGATGGGGTACAGTGTGTGAGAGGGTGGGGAGTTGGATGGGGTACAGTGTGTGAGAGGGTGGGGAGTTGGATGGGGTACAGTGTGTGTGAGGGTGGGGAGTTGGATGGGGTACAGTGTGTGTGAGGGTGGGGAGTTGGATGGGGTACAGTGTGTGAGAGGGTGGGGAGTTGGATGGGGTACAGTGTGTGTGAGGGTGGGGAGTTGGATGGGGTACAATGTGTGTGAGAGGGTGGGGAGTTGGATGGGGTACAGTGTGTGAGAGGGTGGTGAGTTGGATGGGGTACAATGTGTGTGAGAGGGTGGGGAGTTGGATGGGGTACAGTGTGTGAGAGGGTGGTGAGTTGGATGGGGTACAGTGTGTGTGAGGGTGGGGAGTTGGATGGGGTACAGTGTGTGTGTGTGAAAGGGTGGGGTAGGGGGGTGTGCATGGTATGGGAATGGGGCGAGGGGAAGGGATGTGAATGGTATGGGAATGGGGCGAGGGGTTGTGGGTCCGAAAGGTGTACATGACTATGAAGGTATCAGCGATGGTTTAGACATCAGGAGTGGCGAGGTCTTCAGAGCTGGTGAGATCGAGGGCAGGACTGTGGGTTTGGTGGGCACGGAGTTTCTGTGAATGGTAAGATTGAGTGAAGATTGGTAGGTAGAGAAGTTGGAGAGGAGGTGTGGGGAAGAAATGGCGCAGATTAAAATCACACGGCTAAGACTGGCTGTACTTGGACTCTGACACTCGGTCACTCAATGACGAGGTTGGTCACTGCCGTGTCCATTTTTGTGTCACACCACAGGGATCATCTCAAGACACGAGGCAGAAGAGTTATTAATGAACATGGGTGAGGGATCATTCCTGCTCGTGTCAGTGAATTGATCTGGGGTTACACTCTGTCTTACCGCCAGCAGACCGGCTTCAAGCACTTCCTTGTCGATGCCTCTGGGGATTACTACAGTTTCCTGGGAGTTGATCAGCTTCATCATGCCACGCTGGCTCATCTCGTCAACTTTCACAAGGTAAGTGTGACCAGTGTGTAAACCAGAGATAGTGAAACAACAGACAGAAGGGCAGGGGCACCCAACACCTTCATAGGGCAATACTCCGCACAACCGTTCTGGTCACAATGAGCTAACCATCCTCTCGGGGGTGGCAGGGCAGGCGGAGGGCTGGGTAGAGTGGGGATGGGCGATGCGCAGTGTGTGTAGAGCATGGGCACAGAAATAAGGACCCTTGCATTCTGTAACACTGTTTCATTGCTAGTCTTTCTCTTAAATGGGTCTGTGGCTCCAGTAAATTGGGCAGGAATGAGTTCAATCTTCACCAGCCAATAGCTGCAGTCTCCGGGCCAATCGCAGCACGGTTTACTCTCATTTCACAATCTCTATTTATGGGATGTTGTGAAATCACCTCAATAATAAAGAATAACAATCGCACAGACCGAATCCAATTTTACATTCCCCAACACCTCTCTGCTGCCGTGACATGCAGGTACAGGGAGGGCGTGGTACCTGTTTCCAGGTGAGCTCCTCTGCTACCCGTATGCTCACTGACTGGTCTATTAGTGACAAAGGTTTCAGGTTAGCACAATCTATCAAGTCCTCACTCCACCCTGCCACCTTCCCTCACACACCAATTTATGTTTACTGCCTGTTATTACCCTTAGTCATCGACAACACGAAAGGGTGAGGAGATCCTGTCCATCGGCACTGGGTCCTCTGATGTTAAATGTACATTCACTGGGTCCTCCGATGTTAAATGTACATTCACTGGGTCCTCTGATGTTAAATGTACATTCACTGGGTCCTCCGATGTTAAATGTACATTCACTGGGTCCTCTGATGTTAAATGTGCATTCACTGGGTCCTCTGATGTTAAAGGTACATTCACTGGGTCCTCCGATGTTAAATGTGCATTCACTGGGTCCTCTGATGTTAAATGTACATTCACTGGGTCCTCCGATGTTAAATGTGCATTCACTGGGTCCTCTGATATTAAATGTACATTCACTGGGTCCTCTGATGTTAAATGTACATTCACTGGGTCCTCTGATGTTAAAGGTACATTCACTGGGTCCTCTGATGTTAAATATATCTTTACTGGGCAATGTTCCCATTAAGCCCACGCAGGCCTCTCACCGGATATACAATGGAAATAATCGCGCATGTGTGAAAAATAGAATGGGCAGCGCAGCCAGTTAAAGGGCCCACGCACCCAAAATAAATTACAGGGAACATTGTTACTGGATCCTCTGATCTTAAATGTACCTTAACAACAACAACAACAACTTACTTTTATATACAGCATTTAACGTAGTAACTCATTCCAAGAGCGATATCAATAAAAAAGATTTTTGACACCGAGCCACAGAAGGTGATATCAGGACAGATAACCAAAAGCTTGATCAAAGAGGTAGATTTTAAAGAGCATCTTAAAAGAGAAATGAGATGCAGAGAGGTTTAGGGAGGGATTTCCAGAGCTGAGGGCCAAGGCAGCTGAAAGCACGGCCGCCAATGGTGGAGCGATTAAAATCGGGGATGCGCAGCAGGCCAGTATTGGAAGAACGCAGAGATCTCAAAGGCTTGTTGGGCTGGAGGAGGCTACAGAGATAGGGAGGGGCGAGGCCATGGAGGGATTTAAGAAGAAGAGTGAGGATTTTAAAATTGAGGCGTGGTCAGTGATGGTCAGTGATGGTCAGAAAGCACAAGGGTGATGGGTGAACGAGATTTGGAGCGAGTTAAGATACAGGCAGCAGAGTTTTGGATGAGCACAAGTTTCTGTCGGGTGGAAGATGCGAGGCTGTTTCGAGGTAACAAAGGCATGGGTGAGGGTTTCAACAACCGATGAGCTGAGGCAGGGTCAGAATCAAGCGATGTTACGGAGGTGGAAGTAAGCAGTCTTGGTGATGGAGCGGATATGTGATTGGAAACTCAACTCAGGGTCAAACACAACACCAAGGTTGCGAACAGTTTGGTTCAGCCTCAGACAGTTACCAGGGATGGAAACGGTGGTCAGGGAACGGAGCTTGTGGCCGGGACCAAAGACAATGGCTTCAGTCTTCCCAATATATAGTTGGAGGAAATTTCTGCTCATCCAGTATTGGATGTTGGAAAAGCAGTGTGACAAATCAGAGACAGAGGAGGTGTTCAAGAAGGTGGTGGTGAGATAGAGCTGAATGTCGTCGGCATACATGTGGAACCTGATGTTGTGTTTTTGGATGATGTCGCCGAGGGGCAGTATGTAGATGAGAAATAGGAGGCCAACAATAGATCCTTGGGGTCTCCAGATGTAACGATGCGGGAGCGGGAAGAGAAGCCATTGCAGGTGATTCTCTGGCTACGATTAGATAGATAAGAATGGAACCAGGCGAGTGCAGTCCCACCCAGCTGGACAGTGGAGGAGAGGCGTTGGAGGAGGATGGAGTGGTCAACCGAGTCAAAGGCTGCAGACAGGTCGAGGAGATCGAGAAGGGATAGTTCACCACAGTCACAGTCACAAAGAATGTCATTTGTGACTTTGACAAGGCCCGTTTCATTACTGTGGCCGGGCCAGAAACCTAACTGGAGGGATTCAAACATGGAATTGCAGAAAAGATGTGCATGAATTTGGGAGGCGACAACACGTTCAAGGACATTGGAGAGGAAAGGGAGGTCGGAATTGGGGCGGTAGTTTGCAAGGACGGAGGGGTCAAGGGTGGTTTTTTTTGAGGAGAGGGGTGATGACAGGCAGATTTGACGGGGAAGGGACGAGGACAGTACCTGAGGAGAGGGAACTGTTACAATATCAGCTAACATGGGGGCCAAGTTGAGTGGTCAACAGTTCGGTCAGAATAGGATCGAGGGAGCAGGAGGTGGGTCTTATGGACAAGATGAGGTCAGAGAGAGCATTGCAGGAGATCGGATAGAAACTAGAGAAAGACTTGAGTTCAGGGCTAGGGCAGCGAGGAACATTGGGGGAAGTTTGTCCCGATGGGCATGGGGAAGGGAAGCGGTAGAGGCAGCTGAACGGATGGTCTCAATATTTGTGACAAAAAACTCCATGAGCTCCTTGCATTTATTGTCGGAGGTGAGGGTGGAGGAGGCAGGGGAAGGAATCCTGCCGTCCTTACCTGGTCTGGCCTATTTGAGACTCCAGACCCACAGCGATGTGGCTGACTCTTAACTGCCCTCTGAAATGGCCTAGCAAGCCACTCAGTTGTATCAAACTGCTACAAAAAAGTATAATAAGAATAAAACCAGACGGACCACGTGCCATCGACCTAGGTACCGTATTCGAACACGACAAAGGCACACCCAACCCAGTCGACCCTGCACAGTCCTCCACACATCTGGGGACATGTTCCAAAATTGGGAGAACTGTCCCACAGCCTGACATAGTAATACATTTAGCCAAAGTCCCAAACGCCTTCATCACCATCCCACCGGCAGGACAGTCCCATCAGCACTGTCGGGAGGGAGTGGCCCTGGGAGTCCTCAACATTGACTCCGGACCCCATGAAGTCTCATGGCAACATGGACAAGGAAACCTCCTGCTGATTTACCACCTGCTGCCCTCCCACAGCTGATGAACACCACTTGGAAGAAGCACAACCACAGAATGTACTCTGGGTGGGGGCTTCAATGTACATCATCAAGAGTGAGCGAGGAAGTATTAAGGGGTTCAGCAACTTTAAAAGTGGATAAATCCCAAGGCCCAGATGAAATGTATCCCAGGCTGTTGAGCGAAGCAAAAGAGGAAATAGCAGAGGCCCTGACCATCATTTTTCAATCCTCTCTGGCTTCAGGTGTCGTGCCGGAGGACTGGAGGACTGCTAATGTGGTACCCTTGTTTAAAAAGGGAGAAAAGGATAGACCGAGTAATTACAGGCCAGTCAGCCTAACCTCGGTGGTGGGAAAATTATTGGAAAGAATTCTGAAAGACAGGATAAATCTTCATTTAGAAAGACACGGATTAATCAAGGATAGTCAGCACGGATTTGTTAAGGGAAGGTCGTGTCTGACAAACTTGATTGAATTTTTTGAGGAGATAACAAGGAGGGTAGATGAGGGTAGTGCGTTTGATGTAGTGTATATGGACTTTAGCAAGGCTTTTGATAAGGTTCCACATGGCAGACTGGTCACGAAGTTAAAAGCCCATGGGATCCAGGGCAAAGTGTCAAGTTGGATTCAAAACTGGCTCGGAGACAGGAAGCAGAGGGTAATGGTTGATGGGTGTTTTTGTGACTGGAAGGCTGTTTCCAGTGGGGTTCCGCAGGGCTCAGTACTAGGTCCCTTGCTTTTTGTGGTATATATCAATGATCTAGACTTGAATATAGGGGGTATGATTAAGAAGTTTGCAGATGATACTAAAATCAACTGTGTGATTGATACTGAAGAAGGAAGCTGTAGACTGCAGGAAGATATCAATAAATTGGTCAGGTGGGCAGAACAGTGGCAAATGGAATTCAATCCGGAGAAGTGTGAGGTAATGCATTTGGGGAGGGCTAACAAGGAAAGGGAATACACATTAAATGGTAGGACACTGAGTAGCGTAGAGGAACAGAGGGAATTGGAGTGCATGTCCACAGATCCCTGAAAGTAGCAGGCCAGGTAGATAAGGTGGTTAAGAAGGCATACGGAATGCTTGCCTTTATTAGCCGTGGCATAGAATACAAGAGCAGGGGGGTTATGCTTCAACTGTATAAAACACTAGTTAGGCCTCAGCTAGAGTACTGCGTGCAGTTCTGGTCACCACATTACATGAAAGATGTGATTGCACTAGAGAGGGTACAGAGGAGATTTACAAGGATGTTGCCGGGAGTAGAGAATCTTAGCTATGAGGAAAGACTAGATCGGCTGGGTCTGTTTTCCTTGGAACAGAGGAGGCTGAGGGGAGACCTTATTGAGGTGTATAAAATTATGAGGGGCCTAAATAAAGTGGATAGAAAGGACCTATTTCCCTTAGCAGAGGGGTCAAAAACCAGGGGACACAGATTTAAAGTAATTGGTGGAAGGTTTAGAGGGGATTTGAGGGGAAATTTCTTCACCCAGAGGGTTGTAGGGGTCTGGAACTCACTGCCTGAAAGGTTTGGTAGAGGCAGAAACCCTAACCACATTTAAAAAGTACTTGGATGTGCACTTGTTATGCTGTAACCTGCAGGGCTACGGACCGAGAGCTGGGAAGTGGGATTAGGCTGGATAGCTCTTTGTTGGCCGGTGCGGACACGATGGGCCGAAATGGCCTCCTTCCGTGCTGTAACTTTCTATGATTCTATTATTCTATGAGTGGCTCGGTGGCACCACTACTGACCAAGCTGGCCAAGCCCTGAAGGACTGGGCTTGCGGCGGGTGGTGAGAGAACCGACACGAGGGGAAAACCTACTGAGGTCACCCTCCATCGTGTTGTGTGGCACTACCACTGTGCTAAATGAGATAGATTCAGAATAGATCTAGCAGCTCGAAACTGGGCATCCATGAGGCACTGTGGGCCATCAGCAGCAGCAGAATTGTATTCCACCACAATCTGTAATCTCATGACCCAGCATATCCCTCACTCTACCATTACCATCAGCCAGAGGACCAACCCTGACTATTAGGAAGGACAGACAGGAAGGAAAGGGAGGTGGGGTGGCTATGTTAATAAAGGATGGAATCACTGCAATAGTGAGAAATGATATTGGGTCAAAGGATCAGGATAGTGAAACAGTTTGGGTGGAGATAAGGAATAATAAGGGGAAAAAGTCACTAGTGGGCGTAGTCTATAGGCCTCCTAACAGTTGTAACTCTATTGGTCGGAGTATAAATCAGGAAATAGTTGGGGCTTGTAATAAGGGAACAGCTATAATCATGGGAGATTTTAACTTTCATATTGACTGGACAAATCAAATTGGGCAGGGCAGCCTTGAGGAAGAGTTTATAGAGTGCATTAGGGACGGGTTCCTTGAGCAGTATGTTACTGAACCAACCAGGGGGCAGGCAATCTTAGATCTGGTCCTGTGTAATGAGACAGGATTAATAAAAAATGTCCTAGTAAAGGATCCCCTTGGAATGAGTGACCATAACATGGTTGAATTCCAAATTCAGTTGGAGGGTGAGAGAGTTGGATCTCAAACCAGCGTACTAAGCTTAAATAAAGGAGACGATGAAGGTATGAGAGCAGAGTTGACTAAAGTGGACTGGGAAAATAGATTAAGGTGTAAGACGGTACAGGAGCAGTGGTGTACATTCAAGGAGGTATTTCACAACTTTCAAGAAAAATATATTCCACTGAGGAAAAAGGGGTGTAAAAGAAAAGACAGCCATCCGTGGCTAAGTAAAGTAATAAAGGATAGCATCCGACTGAAAACAAGGGCTTATAAAGTAGCCAAATCTAGAGGGAGGATAGAAGATTGGGAAGCATTTAAAAGCCAGCAAAGAATAACTAAAAGATTAATTAAGAAGGGGAAGATAGATTATGAAAGTAAACTAGCAAAAAATATAAAAACAGATAGCAAGAGTTTCTACAGTTATATAAAAAGAAAAAGGGTGGCTAAAGTGAATGTTGGTCCCTTAGAGGACAAGACCGGGAAATTAGTAGTGGGGAACACGGAGATGGCAAATACGCTGAACAAATATTTTGTATCAGTCTTTACAGTAGAGGATACTAAAAATATCCCAACACTGGACAAACGGGGGGCTATTGGGGGGGAGGAGCTAATCACGATTAAAATCACTAAGGAGATGGTACTCGGTAAGATAATGGGACTTAAGGCGGATAAATCCCCTGGACCTGATGGCTTACATCCTAGGGTCTTGAGAGAAGCAGCGGTAGGGATTGCGGATGCATTGGTGCTAATTTTCCAAAACTCCCTGGATTCGGGAAAGGTCCCAGCAGATTGGAAAACTGCTAATGTAACGCCCTTATTTAAAAAGGGAGGTAGACAAAAGGCTGGAAACTATAGACCAGTTAGCCTAACATCTGTGGTTGGTAAAATGTTGGAGTCCATTATTAAGGAAGCAGTAACAGGACATTTGGATAAGCATAATTTAATCAGACAGAGTCAGCATGGTTTTATGAAGGGGAAATCATGCTTGACAAATTTGCTCGAATTCTTTGAGGACGTAACAAACAGGGTGGATAAAGGGGAACCGGTGGATGTGGTGTATTTGGACTTCCAAAAGGCATTTGATAAGGTGCCACACAAAAGATTACTGCACAAGATAAAAATCACAGGATTGGGGGTAATATACTGGCATGGGTGGAAGATTGGCTATCTAACAGAAAACAGAGAGTTGGGATAAATGGTTCATTCTCGGGTTGGCAATCAGTAACTAGTGGTGTTCCGCAGGGGTCAGTGCTGGGACCCCAACTCTTTACAATCTATATTAACGATTTGGAGGAGGGGACCAAGTGCAACGTATCCAAGTTTGCAGATGATACAAAGATGGGAGGAAAAGCAGTGAGTGAGGAGGACATAAAAAACCTGCAAAAGGACATAGACAGGCTAAGTGAGTGGGCAGAAATTTGGCAGATGGAATATAATGTTGGAAAGTGTGAGGTTATGCACTTTGGCAGAAAAAATCAAAGAGCAAGTTATTATCTAAATGGAAAGAAACTGCAAAGTGCTACAGTACAAAGGGATCTGGGGGTCCTGGTGCATGAAACACAGAAGGTTAGTATGCAGGTATAGCAGGTGATCAGGAAGGCCAATGGAATCTTGGCTTTTATTGCAAGGGGGATGGAGTATAAAAGCAGGGAAGTCTTGCTTCAGTTATACAAGGTACTGGTGAGGCTACACCTGGAATACTGCGTACAGTTTTGGTTTCCATATTTAAGAAAAGATATACTTGCTCTCGAGGCAGTTCAGAGAAGGTTCACTCGGTTGATTCCGGAGATGAGGGGGTTGACTTATGAGGAAAGGTTGAGTAGGTTGGGCCTCTACTCATTGGAATTCAGAAGAATGAGAGGCGATCTTATCGAAACATATAAGATTGTGAGGGGCTTGATCGGGTGGAGGCGGGGAGGATGTTTCCACTGATGGGTGAGACTAGAACTAGGTGGCATAATCTTAGAATAAGGGGCTGCCGTTTCAAAACTGAGATTAGGAGAAACTTCTTCACTCAGAGGGTAGTAAATCGATGGAAATTGCTACCTCAGAGAGCTGTGGAAGCTGCGACATTAAATAAATTTAAAACGGAGATAGACAGTTTCCTAGCTGATGAGGGAATTAAGGGTTATGGGGAGCGGGCAGGGAAGTGGACGTGAGTCTAGGTTCGGATCAGCCATGATCCTATTGAATGGCGGAGCAGGCCCGAGAGGCCATATGGCCTACTCCTGCTCCTACTACTTATGTTCTTATGTTCTTATGTAATAAGGAGTGTAGAAGAACATGCCAGGAGCAGCACCAGGTGTACCTGAAAATGAGGTGCCAACCTGGGGAAGCTGCAACACAGGACTACATGCATGCTAAACAGTGGAAGCAGCATGCTATAGACAGGGCTAAGCAATCAGCAATATTATACAGAGATAATATAACACAGCAATGCAACAAAAGAGTACAAGTTTGTCATAGATTGTGGATATAATTGGTGATATTGCACATGTACCCGAAATTAGCTCAGATCTTCAGTAGCTTCGAAAGTGTTGTGTGATCTATACTGAAGGTTAGGCTTGGTTCAATATGATATTGGAATTAATGACAGACATTTGTTTGTTGCAGGAAGAAGTGATCACCACCTCTGGGAACGAGCTCCTCCATGAAGCTTGTGGTCAGCGAAGGAGCCCACCTGACTACAGTGAGCTCTTCCACACAACTCCATGCACCTAAGAACGAATGGGTCAACAGCACCTTCAAGCTCCAATACTCAATACTCGTAACATTAGCTTGTTAGAATCCAAGATCTCAAAGATCAGAGCTGAATTGCTCCTTGATGGCCTCACAATACGTGGTACAGCACCATCTCATCCAGACTTGAAGATCCCAGGCTCGATCTCTGATTTGTGTTGAGTTAGCTGTGATCAGCGGTGCTTCCTAGTCCTGCTCCTGGTTTAGTGACACCTGCTGGAAACTAAACCTTTGTCTGTTTGGTGAGGACAGGGTCAGGATTGACTGCCTGTGGTGCCCACATTTCACAATCAATTAATCTGCCAGCATTCACTGTTCAGGTTCACACACGGAGAATGGGCCACAGGATGGGCCCAGATCCCAGCAGGAACTGGGCCCAGACCCCAGCAGGAAATGGGACCCCAGGACCACACAGCCCATGGGACCAGAGTTCAACAGGAAAGGGGCCCAGACCCCAGCAGGAAATGGGACCAGAGTGCAGCAGGAAATGGGCCCAGACCAGCAGGCAATGAGTACTCAGGAGGTCACTCTTCATGGAACCGGACCCCAGTAGGAAATGAGACCATACCTCAACAGGAACTGGACCCAGACCAGCAGGCAATGGGCCCTCAGGAGCTCATCGCCCATGGAACTAGGCCCCAGCAGGAAATGAGCACTCTGGAGGTCACTCCCCATGGGATCGGACCCCAGTAGGAAATTTGACCACCAGAGTTCAGCAGCAAATGGGCCCAGACCCAGCAGGAAATGGGACCAGAGTCCAGCAGGAACTGGGCCCAGACCAGCAGGCAATGAGCACTCAGGAGGTCACTCCCCATGGGACCAGACCCCAGTAGGAAATGGGACCATACCTCAACAGCAAATAGGACCAGTCCCCAGCAGGAACTGTGCCCAGGAACCCACTGCCCATAGACCAGATCCCAGCAGGAACTGTGCCCAGGAACCCACTGCCCATAGACCAGATCCCAGCAGGAACTGTGCCCAGGAACCCACTGCCCATAGACCAGATCCCAGCAGGAAATTGGACCAGGCCCCAGCAGGAAATTGGACCAGATCCCAGCAGGAAATTGGACCAGATCCCAGCAGGAAATTGGACCAGGCCCCAGCAGGAAAGGGATCTCAAAGATCTGCACAGAAATTAAACACCAAAACGATTATTTTACAAGTTTCGTTGATATAAAATAAAACTAATTAATACTCTCCCCAAACCTGTTCGTGTTCACTGATAAACTACTAACCGGTTAATCCTGAATCATGTTTCATTCTATTCCATCTCAGATATTAATGAGGCACCTTGCTTGTGATGAGGTGTTCAGCTGTAAGAGTCCGACAAGGAATGAGGTTCGAGCAATCTCAAACCATGCTTTGGGCACTGAACTGGCCACAGGATGGCAGGAATAGGGAATGGAACCATGGCAGACTCCCGCAAGCTTTGAGGGGATGGGCGGAGACTTCACGTATAGATAAGCAAAGCCACAGCAGCAGAGAGACAATAAAAGAAAACAGAGAGGAAAGAAGCGAGGCTAGCTGTGGTACTGGGGACCTGAAGCGAGGAGAACACTTGAGTAACAGTAATCAGAACATCATTAGGGTCACATTGAAAATAGATGAAACAAGGGTGAAGTCTGAGATAAAAGAGGACCGAACCCCTCCCCACTCCGTCGGGTACAACAGTATAGTGGCTATGTTGCTGGACTAGTAATACAGAGACCTGGACATGAGTTCAAATCCCACCACGGCAGCTGGGGAATTTAAATTCAGTTCATTAAATAAATCTGGAATAAAAAGCTAGTATCAGTAATGGTGACCATGAAACTACCGGATTGTCATAAAAACCATCTGGTTCACTAATGTCCTTTAGGGAAGGAAATCTGCCGCAGGGATCGGTGCTAGGACCCCAGCTATTCACAATATATATTAATGATCTAGACGAGGGAACTAAATGTAATATCTCCAAGTTTGCAGACGACACAAAGCTGGGTGGGCGTGTGTGCTGTGAGGAGGATGCAGAGAAACTCCAGTATGATTTGGACAGGTTGGGTGATTGGGCAGATGCAGTATAATGTGGATAAATGCGAGGTTATCCACTTTGGGGGCAAAAACAGGAAGACAGATTATTATCTGAACGGCAATAGATTGGGAAAAGGGGAAGTGCAACGAGACCTGGGTGTCCTTGTGCACCAGTCGCTGAAGGTAAGCATGCAGGTGCAGCAGACGGTTAAGAAGGCAAATGGTATGTTGGCCTTCATAGCGAGAGGATTCGAGTACAGGAGCAAGGATGTCTTGCTGCAGTTGTACAAGGCCTTGGTGAGACCACATCTTGAGTATTGTGTGCAGTTTGGGTCACCTTATCTGAGGAAGGATGTTCTTGCCATGGAGGGAGTGCAGCAAAGATTCACCAGACTGATACCTGGGATGGCAGGAATGACGTATGAAGAGAGATTGGGTCGATTAGGCTTGTATTCGCTAGAGTTTAGAAGAATGAGAGTGGATCTCATTGAAATTTATAAAATTCTAACAGGATTAGACAGACTAGATGCAGGAAGGATGTTGCCGATGGCGGGGGAGTCCAGAACCAGGGGTCACAGTCTAAGGATAAGGGATAAGCCATTTAGGACTGAGATGAGGAGGAATTTCTTCACCCAGAGAGTGGTGAACCTGTGGAATTCTCTACCACAGAAGGCAGTTGAGGCCAATTCATTAAATATATTCAAGAAGGAGTTAGATATATTTCTTAAGGCTGAAGGGATCAAGGGATATGGGGAGAAAGCAGGGACAGGGTACTGAATTTGGATGATCAGCCATGATCTCATTAAATGGCGGAACAGGCTCGAGGGGCCGAATGGCCTACTCCTGCTCCTATCTTCTATGTTTCTATGTCCTTACCCAGTCTGGCCTATATGTGACTCCAGACCCACAGCAATGTGGTTGAATCTTAACAGCCCTCTGAAATGGCCAAGCAAGCCATTCAGTTGTACCAAACTGCTAAAAAGAAGTATACTAAGAATAAAACCGGACTAGCTACCCGGCATCGACCTAGGCACCAGACACGACAAAGGCATGCCCAGCCCAGTCAACCCTGCAAAGTCCTCCTCACCAACATCTGGGGACTTGTGCCAAAATTGGGAGAGCTGTCCCACAGACTAGTCAAGCAACAGCCTGACAGAATCATTTCAGCAAACATCCCAGATTCCTCCATCACCATCCCTGGGTATGTCCTGTCCCACCGGCAGGACAGACCCACCAGGGGTGGCAGCACAATGGTATACAGTCAGGAAGGAGTGGCCGTGGGGACTTAACATTGACTCCGGACCCCATGAAGTCTCATGGCTTCAGGTCAAGCATGGGCAAGGAAACCTCCTGCTGATTACCACCTACTGCCCTCCCTCAGCTGATGAATCAGTACTCCTTCATGTTGAACTCCACTTGGAAGAAGCACTAAGGGTAACAAGGGCACAGAACGTACTCTAGGTGGAGGACTTCAATGTCCATCACAAAGAGTGGCTCGGTAGCACCACTACTGACCGAGCTGGCCAAGTCCTGAAGGACATAGCTGCCAGACTGGGCCTGCGACAGGTGGTGAGAGAACCAACACTAGGGAATAAACCTACTTGACCTCATCCTCACCAATCTACCTGTCGCATTCATGAGGTGCTGTGGGCCATCAGCAGCAGCAGAATTGTATTCCAACACAACCTCATGGCCCGGCCTATCCCTCACTCTACCATTACCATCAAGCCAGGGGACCTACCCTGGTTCAGTGAGGAGTGTAGAAGAGCATGCCAGGAGCAGCACCAGGCGTACCTAAAAATGAAGTGGCCACCTGGTGAAGCTACAACACAGGACTACATGCATGCTAAAGAGCGGAAGCAGCATGCTATAGACAGGCTAAGCGATCCCACAGTCAACGAATCAGATCAAAGCTCTGCAGTCCTGCCACATCCAGTCGTGAATGGTGGTGGACCATTAAACAACTAACGGGAGGAGGTGGCTCCATGAATATTCCCATCCAATGATGGTGGAGCCCAGCACGTGAATGCAAAAGACAAGGCTGAAGCGTTTGCAGCCATCTTCAGCCATAAGTGCTGAGTGGATGATCCATATCGGCCTCCTCCCGAGGTCCCCACCATCACAGAAGCCAGTCTTCAGTGAATTCAATTCATTCCACGTGATATCAAGAAACGGCTGCGCGCACTGGATACAGCAAAGGCTATGGGCCCTGACAACATCCCGGCTATCATGCTGAAGACTTGTGCTCCAGAACTAGCCGCGCTTCTAGCCAAGCTGTTCCAGTACAGCTACAACACTGGCATCTATCCGACAATGTGGAAAACTGCCCAGGTATGTCCTGTCCACAAAAAGCAGGACAAATCCAACCCGGCCAATTACCGTCCCATCAGTCTACTCTCAATCATCAGCAAAGTGATGGAAGGTGTCATCAACAGTGCTATCAAGCAGCACTTAATTACCAATAATCTGCTCACTGATGCTCAGTTTGGGTTCTGCTAGGATCACTCAGCTCCAGACCTCATTACAGCCTTGGTCCAAACATGGACAAAAGAGCTGAATTCCAGAGGTGAGGTGGAGGCTAATCAGCTCAGTCCCAGGACGTCGCGACAGGAATTCCTCAGGGCAGTGTCCTAGGCCCAACCATCTTCAGCTGCTTCATCAATGACCTTCCCTCCATCATAAGGTCAGAAGTGGGGATGTTCGCTGACGACTACACAGTGTTCAGTTCCATTCGCAACTCTTCAGATAATGAAGCAGTCCAAGCCCACATGCAGCAAGACCTGGATAACATTCAGGCTTGGGCTGATAAGTGGCAGATAACATTCGGGCCGCACAAGTGCCAGGCAATGACTATCTCGAACAAGAGAGAGTCTAACCACCGTCCCTTGACATTCAACGGCATTACCATCGCCGAATCCCCCACCATCAACATCCTGGGGGATCACCATTGACCAGAAACTTAACTAGACCAGCCACATAAATACTGTGGTACGAGAGCAGGTCAGAGGCTGGGTATTCTGCAGCGAGTGTCTCACCTCCTGACTACCCAAAACCTTTCCATCATCTACAAGGCACAAGTCAGGAGTGTGATGGAATACTCTCCACTTGCCTGGATGAGTGCAGCTCCAACAACACTCAAGAAGCTCGACACCATCCAGGACAAAGCAGCCTGTTTGATTGGAACTCCATCCACCACCTTAAACATTCATTCCCTCCACCACTGGCGTACCGTGGTTGCAGTGTGTACCATCTACAAGATGCACTGCAGCAACTCGCCAAGGCTTCTTCGACAGCACCTCCCAAACCCGCGACCTCTTCCACCTAGAAAGACAAGGGCAGCAGGTACATGGGAACATCACCTCCATGTTCCCCTCCAAGTCACAAACCATCCTGACTTGGAAATATATTGCCGTTCCTTCATCGTCACTGGGTCAAAATCCTGGAACTCCCTCCCTAATTGCATTGTGGGAGTACCTTCACCACACGGACTGCAGTGATTCAAGAAGGCAGCTCACTACCACCTTCTCAAGGGCAACTAGGGATGGGCAATAAATGCTGGCCTTGCCAGCGACGCCCACATCCCATGAACAAATTAAAAAAAACTCGGTCAGGTCTGAACATTGAACTAGCACTGGTCCCTCTGCCCCCACTCGGTCAGGTCTGAACATTGAACTAGCACTGGTCCCTCTGCCCCCACTCGGTCAGGTCTGAACATCGGACTAGTAAGAGAGGATATAGGTAAGAGAATGTAATCAGCTGAGAAGCTATGGTTAGAATTGAGGATAAGCGAGGACTTAAAACTGTCATAGGAGTTGTTTACAGACCTCCTGATTGCAGCAATGAAGTGGCCGAACGTATTAATCAGAGATTAGAGAGGCTTGAAGCAAAAGCAATGTTGTTTTAATGAGAGACTTTAATTTTCATATAGATTGGGAAGAGCAGAGAGGTAGTGAATTTCTTGAGTGCATTCAAGATAGTTTACTGGAGCAATACATTCTAGAACCAACAAGAGGGCAGGCCATACTAGATATAGTAATGAGAAATGAGCCAGACTTAGTCAATCTAACAGTAAGGGAACATTTATCTAACAGTGATCATAATATTATCGAATTCAATGTTAGGTTTGAAAAGGAGAAATTTAACACAGTTACTAAGAATCTATATTTTGGTTAGGCCAACTTTAACAGGATGAGACAGAGACTGACCACAGCAAACTGGTTAAAACTGTTATCGGGTAAAACTACAGATGAGCAGGGGGAGGTGTTCAAAAGAGAATTTAGCTCAATCCAGGACCAATATATACCCTTCAGGGACAAGAGCTCTACTTACCAAATAAAACAGCTGTGGTCGACAAAAGAGGTGAGAGATAAGACAAAACTAAAGGAAGGGACACACAAAAGTGCAAAGAATAATATCGATCCAGAGGACTGAGAGAGATATGAAGAACAGCAAAGGAAGACAAAAAAGATAGTGTCGTAAGAATGAGCCTTACGCGTGGTGAACTTAAAGTAAGCTTTAATCAACTAAAAAGGTGCTACATACAAAAGAGGTCTTACTCTATGCCTCTCCAGGATCCAACTGCTCAGCCCAGTATTTATCCTGGACTAATCACAGGAAGTGATGTAATAAAGTTCAAGTCACAGGAAGCTGTATTGTGTTACCACATTCTCCCCCCCCAAAAGATTAGGAGGCCGGGATGAAGTTCGAGTCACAGGAAGCTGTATTGTGTTACCACATTCTCCCTCCATTTCGTAGCCGCTGGACGAGGGAGAGCCGCACCCGTTTGGGTTCTCGTAGCGGTAGAGGGCCCCTAGCCCGTTTACCCGCCGCGGGCCGTGGACCAGAGTCCGAGTGATCCAGCCCGCTCTGTGAGGGGTCAGGACGATCCTGACTGTGTACTGGTGCCCGAACGGGTGTCGGGCAGGGCTGTGGCAGATCCGTTTCCGAGCGTATGGTACGGGGTGGATCGTGGCTGCGCGTGCGAGCCCCGACGGGCTCATAGTCAGTCTGCCCCAGGTCGGCACGCTGGAGTGAGGTACCAGCCGGCGTCAGATCCAGATCATGATGAGAGGCACCTGGCGAGCCCAGAGATGTGCCTGGTACAATATCATCCCCTGGTGTCCCTCTATGTTTCGGCGGGCAGGGAGCCAGATCCCGCAATGACACGGTAGATTCCCGGCCGTCAGGATACCGAATATAGGCGTAGGTAGGGTTGACGTCAGTGAGCTCAACCTCATCTACCAGGGGGTCATTCTTAGACGCCCGAACATATCTTCGGAGTAGCACTGGTCCCGGTGCAGTCAGCCACGACGGGAGAGATATCCCATAGGATGAGCGACGCTGAAATCGGAAGAACCGTTCATGAGGCGTCGTATTTGTGGCGGTCAAAAGGAGGGACCGTGTGGAGTGTAATGCGTCTGGAAGTACTGCTTCCCATTGCTGGTTGGGTAGGCCCCGAGATCTCAAAGCCAGACGTACCGCATTCCAGATGATAGCGTTAAAACGCTCGACTTGCCCATTCCCGACCGGATGATAAGGCGTCGTTCTGCTGGCAGCAATACCCCGTTCCGAGAGATAGGCCTTGAGTTCTCCTGACATAAAAGAAGGGCCCCGATCCGAATGAACATAGGATGCCATGCCACAGAAAGCAAATACCTGCTCAAGGCAGCTGATAACCGTGGTCGTCAGCATATTGGGGCAGGGAAAGGCAAACGGAAAACGGGAATACTCATCGACCATGGTCAATAGATAAGTGTTGCGAGTTGAAGAGGGCAACGGCCCCTTAAAATCGATGCTAAGCCGTTGCATTGGCTGGGTCGCATGTATGAGTATACCACCCGAGGGGCGGAAAAACTGAGGTTTCAATTCCGCACAGACTCTGCAGTCCGAGCACATCTTCTTTACATCCCCGGTAGAGAATGGGAGATTTCGGGACCGCACGAAGTGTAGCATGCGAGTAACGCCCGGATGACACAACCCATCATGGATGTCTACGAGCGTAGAGGGTGCCATGGCGGAGCAGAATGCTCGTGTGAGGGTATCCGGAGCCACATTCTCCTTGCCAGGTCGATAGTGGATGGTGTAACCAAAAGAGGCCAATTCCAGCCGCCAAAGCTGGATTTTATTATTTTTAATTTTGGTCCGTTTTCGATTATCGAGCATGAAGGCGACCGATCGCTGGTCCGTGATTAAGGTAAAGTGCTGGCGAGCTAGGAGATGAGTCCACTTCCGTACTGCCTCTATGATGGCTGTAGCTTCTTTCTCGACTGGAGGATAATGTAGCTCAGCCCCTTGAAAAGTCCTGGACAAAAATGCCACCGGACGACCTTCCTGATTCAGAGTGGCCGAGATCGCCACCTCCGAGGCATCACACTCAACAACAAAAGGAAGACTCTCATCGATGGAGTGAAGAGCCGCTTTCTCCAACTGTTTTTTCAGGAGATTAAAGGCTGCAACAGCCGCTGTGTCTAGTGGGAATGTGCTGGCCTTCAGTAGAGGTTGGATTCGGTCCGAGAAGTTAGGAATCCATTTAGCATAGTATGCAAACAGGCCGAGGGCCCGGCGCAAGGAGGCCGGATTCTTAGGTGGCGGGAGTTCTTGGAGTGGGCGAAGCCTTTCAGGGTCAGGTTTAATGATGCCATTGCCCACACAATAGCCAAGGATGTTGATGGTTGGTTGTGACTCAATGGATTTAGCCGCATTTAATGTTAAATTACGGTGCTGGAGTGCATCCCAAAATCGTTGGAGATTGGCGTCATGTTCCCGCTGATTGCGACCTGCGACAGTAATATTGTCCAGATAAGGAAACGTATCCTTTAAGTCTTCCTGTTTGACCAGGTCATCCATTGCTCGCTGGAAGACAGCCACTCCATTAGTGACCCCAAAGGGGAGGCGACGAAATTGATACAGCCGTCCATTGGCTTCAAAGGCCGTATACTGCTTGTCTGAGACCTTCAAGGGTACCTGATGATAGGCACTTTTCAGATCATATGTTGAGAATACCGTGTACTCAGCCAGTTTATTAACCATATCATCGATGCGCGGCAATGGGTATGCGTCCAAGTCCGTATATTGATTGATGGTCTGTGAATAGTCAATGCACAGCCGTTTCTTGTGAGGTTGTAGAGGGTTCTTAACAATAACGACCTGGGCGCGCCATGGCGACGAACAAGGCTCGATGATATCCTCTGCTAAAAGCCGAGAAATCTCAGCCGCAATAAAAGACTGGTCTTCCTGACTGAAACGTCGTGACTTTGTTATAATCGGTTTGCATCGAGGAGGGATACTGGTAAACAGTGAGGGTTCATCCAGTGAAGCTGCTGACAATGCACAGAACGGTAATCGAGGTCGTATATTAGAAATAGTGAGTTCAGGTTTGGATCCGCCGAACTCAATGGTGAGCTTCTTATGCTGCTTTTGAAAATCTAGCCCTAAGATAAGATCACTACATAAGTCCTTGAGCACCGAAAGCCGGGTGGAGGGATACCTGTGACCATTAAGTGTTATTTCAACCATACAAAAGCCAGAAATTCTGGTATTAAGTGATGACTGAGCCATCGCAATTGCCTGGTCTGATGGGAAAACATGTAGCTTTAACTCTGCAACAATCTGTTCCCTAATGAAACTATCAGTGCTACCTGAGTCAATTAAGGCATCTAAAGTATGTCCATTAATTGATGCTTTTGTAGCTGCATGGAATAGGTTCTGAGGACAAGCAGCTGTAATTGGTGTCGTTGCACAAAGAGTGGCTGAAACTCTAGGTGTGTTTCTTCGAGAGAAAACCCGAGAGGAAGCACGATAGATTTTAGCCGGAACATCTTGATAGGCCCTTACCGGGGCAGTTCGGTAGGACTTAGCTTGATAAGCCCTCGTAGAGGCTCTTGATAGGCAAACCTTTGCAAAATGACCCTTTTTGTTGCAATGACTGCAAAACGCATTGCGAGCAGGGCAGAATTTCCGAGGGTGAAACTCATCACCACAAAAGAAGCATTTCTTAGATTGCCAAGAGGCTGCCACAGTGGGGTCATCATCCTCTTCATCAGTGAAGTCATCAGATTGATCGTCAGGGATAAAGTCCTCCCTAATAGAGTTCACCTGTGGCCTCTTAAATTGCCTGACTGTAGTTAAGGCAGCAGACCGAGGTCTGGACACTGTATAAAGGTCTGCATTTCTTTTTGCCAGATCTAGAGAGCAAGCCATGTCATAAGCTCTCTGAAGCTCAAGTGTCTTACTTTCCAGTAGACGCTGGCGTATAAATGGGGAGGCAAGCCCGCAGATGAAAGCATCACGGATCATTTCTTCACAGTACAGCTCAGCTGAGGCCGCCTGAAAGTTACAGTCCATACTAAGTCTGCGAAGCTCTTGGAGGAATTTATCAATGGATTCCTCCGGCCCTTGTTGGGCTGTAGCAAGTAGATGTCTGGCATAGACCTCATTCGGTGTCTTAGTATATAGTCTTTTAAGCGTCCGAATTGCCTCCTCGTAACTGCCCCATTCCTCGACATACTGAAATACATTCGGGGTGACACAGTTGATGAGTATCCGCAATTTTGAGTCATCATCAGCCTTGCAATATTCGAGAAAATTGTCAAACGTGCGATACCAGTGTTTCCACACCTTACCGGCTGCTGGGGTGTTTGGGTCCAAGTCAAGACGCGATGGTTTAAGGATGTTTTCCATGATGGGTGATTCCCTGGATCCTTAGTTCCGAGTTCGTCCAAAAAGTTTGAGTGCGAAGTTTTTCAAAGTTGATTAAATTGTCGTAAGAATGAGCCTTACGCGTGGTGAACTTAAAGTAAGCTTTAATCAACTAAAAAGGTGCTACATACAAAAGAGGTCTTACTCTATGCCTCTCCAGGATCCAACTGCTCAGCCCAGTATTTATCCTGGACTAATCACAGGAAGTGATGTAATAAAGTTCAAGTCACAGGAAGCTGTATTGTGTTACCACAGATAGTGAGAGCTGCAAAAAGGAAATACAAAAAGAAACTTGCGAGGGATATCAAGATTAACACAAAAAGGTTTTACAATTATATTAGATAAAAAAGGTAGTCGAGGGTAATGTGGGCCCTTTAAAAACAAATGTGGGTAATATTGCAAATGAAAATAAGGAAATTGCAGACTTGTTGAATAATTACGTGGAAGATCCCATGCGCTGTTTTGGAGAAGAGCAGGGGAGTTCTCCTGGTGTCCTGGTCAATGTTTGTCCCTCAGCCAGCATTGCTGGGGCAGATTGTCTGCTCATTGTCGCGTTGCTGTTTGTGGGACCTTGCTGTGTGAAAATTGGCTGCCACATTTCCTACATTACAACAGTGACTAGGATATAGGATAAGGGGTCGGCCTTTTAAGAAAGAGATGAGGAGGAATTTCTTCACTCAGATGGTTGTGAATCTCTGAAACTCTCTGCCCCAAAGGGCTGTGGATGCGCAGTCGTTGAGTATATCCCAGGCTGAGATCGATAGATTTTTGGACTCTTGGGGAATCAAGGGATATGGGGATCGAGCGGGAAAGTGTAGTTGAGGTCGAAGATCAGCCCTGATCTTATTGAATGGCGGAGCAGGCTCGAAGGGCCATATGGTTTACTCCTGCTCCTAATTCTTGTGATCGTATGACTGCACTTCAAAAGTACTTCATTGGCCCTGGGGCGCTTTGGGACGTCCTAAGGTCGATAAAGACACTATATAAATGCAAGTTCTTCTTCTTTAAGGCAATTGAAATCTATATTCCAGTCAGGTTGGAGTAACATGTTATAAATGTATGATTCGCAGATACACTTACATAATAATTTACCTATTCAGTGAAGTACGCCTTGTTTGCTCATGGTTTCTCCAGACTTAAGTACTGTCTACAAGACGATAAAGAAATCTCAGATTTTGTAGTATCCTTGTCTGCTTTGTAGTACAAACACATTTGCAATTCTGATATCCACTTGACATTTAAATGGAGCTAATGGGCCGAAAATTGATCCCGGGACGCGAGAGTACGCACTGCGTACTCTCGCGTATTCCCACTCCAATTGCCGGTTTTCTGCATGCCCTGCGCATGCGCTGAAAACCGGCAATTGCTCTTCCGAAAAGGGGGCGGGGCCGGAGTGCATCGCGTGCGCGCTACAGGCTGCGCGCACGCTGTGCACTTCATGCTTTGGACGCGCAGGTAAGTACTGAAGATTTTGGAAATGTAAAAAGGAGGAGTAAGACCCGCTTTTAAGAAGGTAAGTAGTGAATTAAGTATTTTTTTGAATTTTTTTTTACAGGTATATCTTTTTTATAGACTTTAAAGACAGGTAAGTTTATTTTTATAACTTTTTAAAAGATTTTAAATTTTTTCAAAAATTTAATTTTTTATTTAAAATGGTTAATTTAATTAACTACACTTATTTTATTAATGTGATGGGTTTTTTTTTAAATTTAATTGAGGTTTAGCTGTTATTTTGGGGGGGTGTAAGATTCATAAGTCTCTCAGCCATGCTGTGAGACTTATGAATGGAAGATGGTGTGCTGCCATTGGCTCTAACTGAGTCACGTGATCCCACAGCTCGCACGAATTAACTACGCCGCTGGGATACGCAAGCCCAGCACAGCTGATGTCTGGAACATCAATTTCGTGCGAGCTGGATCAGAAAAAGCATAAGCGAGGTGAGACATCGCGGGGAAGGCTTACCCCCGCGGGAACAGAGCGAGATCAATTTCTGGGCCAATATCTTTGCTGTAAATCAAATTATTGAGCAATATGGTCCTTTTGATGTCAAGATGATGCATGGTTGGGTCTTTGCAATAGAAAGAGAGATTTTGCAAACAGCTACATTAAGAGAAATACTACATCAAACTGATAAGAAAGACACAGCACAGCTCCAACCAGTCTGTGTGTATAATGACATCCACACCTAACCCATGTACCATTTAAAAAAAATACAAAAGCAAAATACTGCAGAGGCTGGAAATCTGAAATAAAAGCAGAAAATGCTGGAACTAGTGCCATTATCAAACAATGGCAATCAGTGGTCACAGAGGGGAGGTCGGAATTTAGCACTTATCAGGAATCACAGCAGCAACACTGGCCCATAGCACTGACCACAAAGGGGAATAAAAGCAGAAAATGCTGGAAATACTCAGCAGGTCAGGCAGCATCTGTGGAGAGAGAGAAACAGAGTTGACGTTTCAGGTCAATGACCCTTTGTCAGAACTGGAAAAAGTTAGAGATGTAACAGATTTTAAGCAAGTACAGAGGCAGGGAAAGGGGGACAGGGAAAGAACAAAAAGGGAGAGAGAGGTCTGTGATAATGCAGAGCGTAGGAGTAATTAAGTGACAAACAGGATGATGATGCAAAGCAAAAGGAGGTGGAAAAAAAGATGGGTCCAGAGGAGGTGTAAATAGTTAAAGAATGTCCAAGAGAAAATCGGAGCGGTGATTATCTACTATTTCCACTAATTAGTTACTGTTTTTATGCAGTTTTTGCTGTTGTTTTCATTTGGTGGGTTGTACAGTATCAGTTTGCAGTTGCAGTAAGGTGTTCGGACATAGGTGTGAGCCTATCATTCCCATACGGCGAGTGACAGCTTGGCTCAGCTGGTAGCACTCTCACTTCTATATCAGAACATCATGCGTCCTGCTTCTAACAAATTATTTGGCAGATCTGAGGAAAATTGATCGCTCCCCAATCTCCCGATCTCCCCGAACCCCCCCATCGACTGCTCCAAGCTCATGACGGGGAGAATGCCATCCATATATTACAACAAGATGCAAATCAGTAAAATACGTTCTCAGATGTATTTCCTATGATTTGCGTCCTTTGAATGCCGAACGCAAGGGTCACCTCTTAGGCCCAGAGTTCTCCTGACAGCGGTAGGGGCTCAGAAATTATTTTTGTAACAAGATATAAGCGAGCGTTCACACTGTAGTCTCGCACAGGCCAAAGAGGACAACCCAGAATTGTTTAACGACCCGGGGCAGGCCTACAAAATGCTAACGACCTCAAGGTCAGGAGGTCAGCCAGGGTCAGGGATGCATCTTTCTGGCAGGCTGAAGACCCACCCACCTAGGGATGGACCACAGGTAAAGAAAGATCCCAGCCATTGTGTCACTAAGTATTTGTCTTCACACAGTGTTTGTAGTTGTGTAGTGCATGTGTAAATTTGATCAAGTTTTGGATTAAATCAGAGTGCATTGTCTGAACTTTGAAGGGTTTCAAAGAGCCAGCACAGGCAGAATGGGCCCATTGGCCTCCTTCTGTGCTGTATCATTCTATGATTCTATTCCTGCAGTGTCATTATACACTGGTAACTATCTCTGTATTGTTGGACTATAACCTGGTGTTGTGCGACTTCTCATTTTTGTCCACCCCAGTCCAACGCCGGCATCTCCACATCATGATCTGTATTGTTAAGCAGAGCTTGAAGGCAGCACTGCCTGTCTCCAGCCTGACTGCCACTGACTGGATTAATTACACATTCCAGGCAGAATGCTGGGTGACTGGTGTCCGATTACACCTCCCACTTTCCCCACATTCTCTGCATTTATCGTCCACATATGCATCCTTAAATGTAAGGTGATTCTACAGAAAGCCTCGTCCAATGGGAGCGCAAAACGCAAATTAGACATTAAAAACATCAATCTGCACAGTACATGATGCATTATTTGCCAGATCCAAAAACATCTTAACTTTTCCCCTGAAACCTGGCAGCAGATTGAGAGGGTTGTGCACTCTTTCACATCCCGAGGTTCCCCAAAGTTCAGTAAATTCTTGATGGCAGGCATGTGACTGTCCAGGCCCTCTACACTAAATCTCATGCCCCTCGTAAACCGCAAGGGATTCCACTCAATTGATGCCCAGGTGGTCAGTGAACAGCAACATAGAATCATCCAGGTCAATGCACACTCCAGCCCATAGTCATAATGCCTTGATCTTAAGATATCCTTATGTACCTGAGCTATTTGAAGGAGAAAGCAGACAGTCAGGATGGCTTCTAGGTGACCAAGATTTCCCTCTTCAGCCCTGGCTCATGACAGCCACAAGCATCAGTGAAGTGAAGACACAGTAAGGCCCATGCGGCCACCAGTGCCATTATCAAACAAACGATAAGCAATCAGTGGTCACAGAGGGGAGATCGGAATTTAGCACTTATCAGGAATCACAGCAGCAACACTGGCCCATGGCTCTGACCACCAGTCACAATGGGGAATAAAAACATAAAATGCTGGAAATACTCAGCAGGCCAGGCAGCATCTGTGGAGAGAGAAACAGAGTTAACGTTTCAGGTCGATGACCTTTCGTCAGAACTGGAAAAAGTTAGAGATGTAACAGATTTTAAGCAAGTGCAGGGGCAGGGAAAGGGGGGTGTGGGGAGAAGAAGAAAGAACAAAAGTGAAGGTCTTTGATAGGGTGGAGGACAGGTTAAAATGACAAAAGGGATGATGGTGCAAGGCAAAAGGGGGCGGTAATGGGACAAGTAAGAAACAAAAGATGGGTCTAGAGGAGCTGAAAATTACAAAAGCAGAATCATTAGCACCAACTGCTGTCCGAAAAAATGGGAGCAGTGGTTAGGATCCAAAATTGTTGAACTCAATGTTGAGTCCGGAAGGGTGTAAAGTGCCTAATCGAAAGATGAGGTGCTGTTCCTTGAGCTTCCATTGAGCTTCGTTGGAACAGTGTAAGAGGCCGAGGACAGAGAGATCAGTGTGGGAGTGGAGCGGAGAATTAAAGTGACAGACAACCAGAAGCTCGGGGTCACCCTTACAGACTGAATGGCGGTGTTCAGCAAAGCGGTCACCCAATCTGCGT
Source organism: Squalus acanthias (assembly GCA_030390025.1). Classification (NCBI taxonomy): domain Eukaryota; kingdom Metazoa; phylum Chordata; class Chondrichthyes; order Squaliformes; family Squalidae; genus Squalus; species Squalus acanthias. Next base: position 53,916,709 of record CM059438.1, read on the forward strand.
TTGGTCTCCCCAATGTAGAGGAGACCGCATCGTGAACAGCGAATACAGTATACTAAATTGTGAGAAGTACAAGTAAATCGCTGTTTCACCTGGAAGGAGTGATTGGGGCCCTGGACAGTGGGAAGGGAGGAGGTTAAAGGGCAGGTGTTGCATCTCCTGCACTTGCACGGGAAGGTGCCGTAGGATGGGGATGGGGTGTTGGGGCGATTGAAGAGTGGACTAGGGTGTCGCGGAGAGAATAGTCCCATCGGAATGCTGAGAGGGGAGGGGAAGATGTGTTTGGTGGTGGGATCACGATGGAGGTGGCGGAAATGGCGGAGGATGATCTGTTGCATGTGGAGGCTGGTGGGGTGGAAGGTGACGACAAGGGAAACCCTATCGTGGTTCTGGGAGGGAGGGGAAGGGGTAACAGCAGAAGTACAGGAAATGGGATGGACATGGTCGAGTGCCCTGCCAACCACAGTGGCTGGGAATCCTCGGTTGAGGAAAAAGGAAGACAGAAAGCGGGGCAGTGGGACTAACTGGATTGCTCTTCGAAAGAGCCGGCACAGACTCAGTGGGCTGAATGGCCTCCTTCTGTGCTGTACTATTCTATGATTCTACGATTACTTTGTGTCAGTCTTCACAATAGAGGAAGAGGATAATGTACCTGACATTCCATGGAAACGAATAATGAATCAAGGACTGGAACTCACTAAAGTAAACAAGAAACAGTATTAGAAAAAATAATGACACTAAAGACTGACAAATCCCCAGAACCTCATAGTTTCCACCCCAGGGTTTTAAAGGAAGTAGGTGAGGAAATTGCAGGTGCTTTAGCCATAATCAGGAATTGTCCCTTTAGATTGGAAAATTGCAATGTAACTGCATTAATTAAGAAAGGTGAGGGAGAGTAAACAGGAAATTATGCACCTGTAGTCTAATATCTGTTGTGGGGAAGTTATTGGAATCTATAAGGACAGAGTGACTGAGCACTTAGAAAAACTTGAGCTGATCAGAGAGAGCCAACGTGGATTTGTAACGTGTAGGTCATGTCTAAAGAATCTAATTACATTTTCTGAGGAAGTAACTCGAGTGGTGGACAGGGGAATGTCTATGGATGGAGTTTACATGGACTTCCAGAAGGCATTCGATAAGGTTCCACATCAGAGATTGTTAGCTAAAATCAAAGCTCATGGAATTCAAGAAAAATGATTGGTCTGGTTAGGAGTTTGGTACAGCAGGGAAGAAGGCCCTTCAGCCCATCATGCCTGTACCAGCTCTTTGAAAGAGCGTTCCAGATCTTAACAACCCAAAAATGCTCTTCATTCTTTTGTCAATTAATTCAAATCAATGACCTCTGGTTACTGACGCACATGCCAGAGGAACCAATTTCTTCATATTTGCTCTATCAAAACTTCTCATTATTTTAAAGATCTCTGTTAGGTTACCCCTTAACTTTCTCTACTCTAAGGGGTACAGTCCCAACTTCTCCAACCTTTCCACATAACTGAAGTCCCTCATCCCTGGTATCATCTTGGTAAACCTCCTTTGTACCGTCTCGAAGGCCTTGACATCAGTGTTCCCCATAAGGTGCACGGCCGCACACCGCTCTGCCGGCCCACGCAGCCCGGGACCGGCTTTTTCAATGTAAAGTTCCGCACAGCACGAAACTTTGAATGGGCCGCGCCATCCCTTAAAGGGGCCGCGCACCCAAAAAAAAATAAGAGGGAACATTGACTGACATCCTTCCTAAAGTGTGGCACCCAGAACTCAGTACATAATACTCCAGCTGAGGCCTAACCAGGGATTTGTAAAGGTTTAGCGTGACTTCCTTGTTTATGTATTTAATGCCTGTATTTACAAAGCCAAGTATCCCATACGCTTTTTTAACCGCCTTTTCAACGTTCCCTGCCACCGTCAAAGATTTGTATATATGCACCCCTCCAGGTCCCTCTGCTCTTGCACCCGACTCAAAATAGTACCATTTGGACTATACTGCCTCGCCATGTTGTTTCTCCCAAACTGCATCACTTATCCGCATTAAATTGTATCTGCCATGTGTCTGCCCATTTCATCAGTCTGTCTATGTCCTCCTGAAGTCTGCTACTATTCCTCTCACTATTTACTACATTTCTGAGTTTTGTAACATCCGTAAACTTCAAAATTCTACTCCCTATACCCAAGTCCAGGTCATTTATATATAACAAGAAAAACAATGGTTCTCATACCGACCCCTGGAGGCCACCACTGCATGCTTCTCTTCAGTCAGAAAAGCATCCGTTCACCACTACTCTCTGCCTCATATCCCTTAGCCAATTATGTACCCTAGTTAGGTTACTCAGACACGATTTGCCTTTAACAAATCCATGCTGGTTGTCCCTTAATAACTTCTCCAAGTGAGAGTTAATTTCATCCTTGACGATGGTCTCTGGTAGTTTTCCCACCACTAACGTTAGACTGATTGGCCTGTAGTTACCAGGTTCATCCCTTTCCCCTTTTTTGACCAGGGGTGTAACATTTGCAATCCTCCAGTCCTCTGGTACTATTCCCATACCCAAGGAGGATTGAAAGATTGTGCTCAGAGCTTCTGCTATCTCCACCCTAGCTTCCCTCAGCAACCTAGAATGCATCCCATCTGGACTGGGTGACTTGTTAACTTTGAGTGAGGCTAACCTATTTAGCCCCTCCTTTCTATCTATTTTATCCTATCCAATATCTCTACGCCCCACACCTCTTCTGCAACATTAATTTCATCCTCTTTTGTGAAGACAAATGCAAAGTATTCATTCAGTACCTCAGTTGTGCCCGCTGCCTCCACAAGATTTCCTTTTTTGTCCCTAATCAGCTGCACCATTCCATTAACTATCCTTTTACTTTTTATATGCTTATAAAAGACTTTTGGGTTCCCTTTTATGTTACCCACTAATCTTTTCTCATACACTCTATTTGTCCTTCTTGTACCCTTTTTTTCAAATTTCCCCCTGCATGTTCTGTATTCTGCCTGGTTTTCTATTGTATTCTGTACCTGACATTTGTTATAAATCTTCATTTTCTGTTTTATTTTAACCTTAGTTTCCTTTGTCATCCAGGGAGCTCTAACTTTGGATGCCCCATCTTTGCTCCTTATGGGAATTTGCTTGGTTTGTACCCAAACTATCTCCGCCTTGAAGGCCTGCCATTGCTTATTTACTGTTTCCCTGGCCAGTCTCTGTTTCCAGTCCACCTGTGCTAGAACCCTTCTCAAATCACTGAAATTGGCTCTCTTCCTGTTGGGTATTTCCACTGTTGATTTTTCTTTGTCCCTTTCCATAACTGCTTTAAACCTAATTATATTATGATCACTATTACCCAGATGTTCTCCCAATGAAACATGCTCCACTTGCCCTACTTCTTTCCCCGGAACTAGATCCAGCACTGCTTCCTCCCTCGTTGGGCTAGAAACACACTGATTAAGGAAGTTCTCCTGTACACATTTTAGGAATTCTTCACCCTCCTTGCCCTTTACTCTGTTTTCTCCCTGGTCTATATTCGGGTAATTGACGTCCCCCACTATTACTGCTCTATTATTTTTACATTTGTCTCAAATTTGCCTCAGATTTGCTCCTCTAGCTCCTGCTCACTATTTAGGGGTCTCTAGTAAACACCCAGCAATGTAACAGCTCCTTTTCTGTTCCTTAACTTTAACCAAATACATTCAGTCTTTGAACCCTCTCGTACATCATCCCTCTGTAGAACTGTAATATTATCCTGATCAGTACGGCTACCCCGGCCCCCCCCTTGTATTTTTTTCTTCCGTCTCCCTCCTGAATACATTGCAGCCAGGAATGTTTTGTTTCCATTCCTGTCCATGTTTAAGCCAGGTCTCCGTTATTGCCACTATATCATAACCCCATGTGGCAATGTGCGCCTGTAGCTCGCCAACCTTATTTGTAACACTTCTCGCATTAACACACATGTATTCCAACACCATACTAGTCAGCTTTGCTTTTTTTCGCCATCTAATTCCTGCTCTTTCTACACTATTCTTTGTTCTGTTGCTGTTTGTCCCTCCTAGTTTTCTGTGCACCCTGTCTGTCCTCTCTCCTGCTACGTCCTGGTGCCCTGCCCCCTCCCCCACAGCACAGGAGACAGAGCGTAGGGATAATGGGTACGGACTCGAATTGGAAGGAAGTGACTAGTGTCCCACAAGGATCTGTGTTGGGGCCTAAACTATTCACTCTATTTATTAATGACTTATATAACGCAATAGAGAGCCACATATCCAAGTTTGCCGAGACATAAAGATTGGTGGCTTAGTAAGTAGCATAAAATTACAAAGAGACATTGATAGATTAAGTGTGTGGGCAAAACTGCAGCAGATGGATTTCAATGTAGGTTAAGTGTGAGGTCATCAATTTTTTACCAAAGAAGGATAGATACGAGTGTTTTATAAATGGTGAAAAGCTAGGAACAGTGGAGGTCCAAAGAGATTTAGGGGTCCATGTTCACAGATCACTAAAATGTAGTGGTCAGGTACAAAAAAATAATCAAAAGAGCTAATGGAATGTTAGCCTTTTTAACTGGAGGGCTAGAATATAAAGGGAAGGGAGTTATGCTACAGCTATACAAAGCCCTGGTTAGATCATATCTGGGGCTAGAAATTGGATAAGGCCCGAAAACGGGAGCGGGTATTGCGATGCACGATTAACCCACGCCCATTGAGTCTGATGCAGGCACCACGCAAATTTGGTGCTGCCTAATTAAAAGGATTACAGCGGTAAGGAAGCGCTAAACGCACTGTTCAGTGGCTTAGCGCCTCAGCAGGGAGCACAAGATCGTGCAAGGCTCGTACCAATTAAAACTAGCCTGGACTGCTTAAAGGCAGCCTGCACCTCTTAAAGGGGAGGTGCATTCTGGTTTCAGCAGGTGGTGGAAGTGGCTGGGAAACAGACTGAGGAGCGGGAAAACCGACTGATGGCGCAACATGCCAGAGAGTGAGCTCCCAGATTTTCAGACACAGCACTGGCGGCCTTGGTGCAGAAGGTGGACAGGAGAAGAGTGGTCCTCTATCCACATGGGGCGAGAAGGCCTGGCAGACATACTATGAGAAGGCATTGGGACCAGATAGCTGTCGCGGTCAATGCGAGCAGTGTAGCCTGAGGACCCGGATACAGTGCCGCAAGAAGTTTAATGACCTCACACGAGTGGTCAAGGTCAGTAAGTTCATCTTCAAATGCCATATCCTTACAACTGAACCACTAGTGTCGCACACTGCTCAATTCACCACCCCCCTTCACTCACCTATCAACAATCTCTATCAATCATGACTCATGTACATAACACTTAAACCTTCACCTCACCCTCACAGCCTCACACACTTAGCACTAAAGCAAGGCTCACACCCACTTCTCACAGTTTTAACACACTGCCAGCTACTCAACCATGATAGGCACATCACCCAAACATATTGCACCATACTCACTGACACATTTCCCTCTTGCAGGACAAGGTGGTGCATAACAGGAGGCAGCAGGGGGCTACCCGAAGGAGCACAGGCATGCTTGCATAACCTGACCCCGATGGAGGAGACGGTGCTGGCCATTATTGGGAGGGACATTGCTGAGCCTGTGGCCAGCGGCGGGGCTAAATCAATTGAAGATGACGGTATCCTCATACCTAATCTTCCTTCTCACATCCCACTTCCTCCTCATCCCACAATCTCTTCTGATTTACAAGCTGCACACGGTGTAAGCATCCACCTCTTGCTTTCCCCCCTCCCCTCACCACAACCCTACACTTGATCCTTTCTCCTTTCAGATAGCCAAGAACTGCAACCTGGCCAGGCACCGGTGGAGGAGCAGGAAGTGCAAGAGGAGGAACGCAGTGAGGCAGAACACACAGCACCATCACTCAATTTCACACTTGCAGCCACCAGCTCAGATACTCCGCGTACTTTAGAGGATAGGTTCAACGCGGGATCTGCACGTGCTGAGACACCGGGCATGAGTGGCCTGCAGCCAGGGCAGGGGGAAAGGGTAGCTCAGGTGCCAGCTCACCAGAGGGCGAGGTCGTACACGAGTTCTGCTGCACAGGACTCAGATGAGGACTTCAATGGGGCGGCCTACAGAAGAACACTGATGGGTATGCACAATGAAATGCTTGGTGCATTGGCAGGCCTGCCAGAGAGCCTAAATGCAATGTCAAGGAGCATGGAAGAGTCCAGCTCCAGCCTTGCACAGGGCTTTGCCCAGAGCTTGGAGTCCATCCTTTCCAGTGTGGAAGGGCTGGGCAGATTAGCGCACTTGTGGACCCAACCATGATGCAGCGTCTGATGGCCGATGTCTCAGCTTCCATTGCAGCACAAGCACAAGCCACCCAACGTCTGAGTGCTGCAGTGGAAGCTGAGACTGAAGTCATGCAAGCTCAGACTGCTGCCATCATGACTGGGTTTACCAGTGTGGAATTTAGAGACCGTGGAGGGGTCGAGAGAAGTGGTGGTGAGGTAGAGCTGGGTGGTGGTGAGGTAGAGCTGGGTGTCGTCGGCGTACATGTGGAAGCTGACGCTGTGTTTTTGGATGATGTCATCAAGGGCAGCATGTAGATGAGAAATAGGAGGGGGCTAAGAATAGATCCTTGGGGTACCTCAGAGGTAACAGTGCGGGAGCGGGAAGAGAAGCCGTTGCAGGTGATTTTCTTGCTATGATTAGATAGATAAGAATGGAACCAGGCGAGTGCAGTCCCACCCAGCTGGACGACGGTGGAGAGGCGTTAGAGAAGGATGGAGTGGTCAACCGTGTCAAAGGCTGCAGACAAGTCAAGAAACATAGAAACATAGAAACATAGAAGATAGGAGCAGGAGTAGGCCATTCGGCCCCTCGAGCCTGCTCCGCCATTCAATGAGATCATGGCTGATCATCCAAATTCAGTACCCTGTCCCTGCCTTTTCCCCATATCCCTTGATCCCTTTAGCCTTAAGAAATATATCGAACTCCTTCTTGAATATATTTAATGAATTGGCCTCAACTGCCTTCTGTGGTAGAGAATTCCACAGGTTCACCACTCTCTGGGTGAAGAAATTCCTCCTCATCTCTGTCCTAAATGGCTTACCCCTTATCTTTAGACTGTGACCCCTGGTTCTGGACTCCCCGACCATCAGGAACATCCTTCCCGCTTCTAGTCTGTCTAGTCCTGTTAGAATTTTATACGTTTCAATGAGATCCCCTCTCATTCTTCTAAACTCCAGCGAATATAAGCCTAATCGACCCAATCTCTCTTCATACGTCATTCCTGCCATCCCAGGTATCAGTCTGGTGAATATTCGCTGCACTCCCTCCATGGCAAGAACATCCTTCCTCAGATAAGGCGACCAAAACTGCACACAATACTCAAGGTGTGGTCTCACCAAGGCCCTGTACAACTGCAGCAAGACATCCTTGCTCCTGTACTCGAATCCTCTCGCTATGAAGGCCAACATACCATTTGCCTTCTTAACCGCCTGCTGCACCTGCATGCTTACCTTCAGCGACTGGTGCACAAGGACACCCAGATCTCGTTGCACTTCCCCTTTTCCCAATCTATTGCCGTTCAGATAATAATCTGTCTTCCTGTTTTTGCCACCAAAGTGGATAGCCTCGCATTTATCCACATTATACTGCATCTGCCATGCATCTGCCCCATCACCCAACCTGTCCAAATCATACTGGAGTTTCTCTGCATCCTCCTCACAGCACACACGCCCACCCAGCTTTGTGTCATCTGCAAACTTGGAGATATTACATCTAGTTCCCTTGTCTAGATCATTAATATATATTGTGAATAACTGGGGTCCTAGCACCGATCCCTGCGGTACCCCACTAGTCACTGCCTGCCACTCAGAAAAAGACTCGTTTATTCCAACTCTTTGCTTCCTGTCTGCCAACCAGTTCTCTATCCAAGTCAGTACCTTACCCCTATTCCCATGTACTTTAACTTTGCACGCTAATCTCTTATGGGGGACCTTATCGAAAGCCTTCTGAAAGTCCAAATACACCACATCCACTGGTTCTCCCTTATCTATTCTACCAGTTACATCCTCAAAAAATTCCAGTAGATTAGTCAAGCATGATTTACCTTTTGTAAATCCATGTTGACTTTGTCCGATCCTGTCATTGTTTTCCAAGTGCTCTGCTATTACATCTTTTATAATGGACTCTAGCATTTTCCCCACTACCGATGTCAGGCTTACCGGTCTGTAATTCCCCGTTTTCTCTCTCCCACCTTTTTTAAATAGTGGGGTTACATTAGCTACCCTCCAATCCATGGGAACTGTTCCAGAGTCTATAGAATTTTGGAAGATGACCAGCAATGCATCTATTATTTCTAGGGCCACTTCCTTAAGTACCCTAGGATGTAGATTATCAGGCCCTGGGGATTTATCGGCCTTCAATCCCGTCAATTTCCCTAACACCATTTCCCTACAAATACTGATTTCATTCAATTCCTCCCTCTCATTAGACCCTATGTTCCCCGACATCTCTGGGAGGTTATTTGTGTCCTCCTTTGTGAAGACAGAACCAAAGTATGTATTTAATTGGTCTGCCATTTCTTTGTTCCCCATTATAAATTCCCCTGATTCTGACTGCAAGGGACCTACGCTTGACTTCACCAATCTTTTTCTCTTCACATATCTATAGAAGCTTTTACAGTCAGTTTTTATGTTCCCTGCAAGCTTACTCTCATATTCTATTTTCCCCCTCTTAATTAATCCCTTTGTCCTCCTTTGCTGAATCCTAAACTGCTCCCAATCCTCAGGTTTGCTGCTTTTTCTGGCCAATTTATATGTCCTCTCCTTGGATCTTATGCTATCCCTAATTTCCCTTGTTAGCCACGGTTGAGTCACCTTTTTTGTTTTATTTTTATGCCGAACAGGGATGTACAAATTCTGTAGTTCATCCATGCGATCTTTAAATGTTTGCCAATGCCTATCCACCATCAACCCTTTAAGTAACACTCCCCAATCCATCCTGGCCAACTCGCGCCTCATACCATCATAGTTTCCTTTATTTAAATTCAGGACCCTAGTCTCTGAGTCAACTACTTCACTCTCCATCTTAATGAAGAATTCTATCATATTATGATCGCTCCTCCCCAAGGGGCCTCGCACAACAAGATTGCTAATTAATCCTTTCTCATTGCATAGTACCCAGTCTAAGATGGCCTGATCTCTAGTTGGTTCCTCGACATATTGGTCCAGGAAACCATCCCGTATACACTCTAGGAATTCCTCCTCCACAGTATTGTTACTAATTTGGTTAGCCCAATCTATATGTAGATTAAAGTCACCCATGATAACTGCTGTGCCCTTATTGCACGCATCTCTAATTTCCCATTTAATGCCATCCCCAACCTCAGCATTGCTGTTTGGGGGGTCTGTATACAACTCCCACTAACGTTTTCTGTCCCTTGGTATTTCTCAGCTCTACCCATACAGATTCTACATCATCAGAGCTAATATCCTTCCTTACTATTGTGTTAATCTCTTTAACCAGCAATGCTACCCCACCTCCTTTTCCTTTTTGCCTGTCCTTCCTGAATATTGAATACCCCTGGATGTTGAATTCCCAGCCTTGGTCACCCTGGAGCCATGTCTCTGTAATCCCAATTATATCATATCCGTTTACATCTATTTGCGCAGCTAATTCATCCACCTTATTACGAATGCTCCTCGCATTAAGACACAAAGCCTTCAGGTTTTTTTTTTTAACATTCTTAGTCCTTTTAGAATTATTATTTACTGTAGCCCTGTTTGATTTACACTCTTGATTTCTCTGCCTTCCACTTTTGCTTTTCTCCTTCCTGTCTTTTGTTTCTATCCTTGCTTCCCTTTCCTCTGTCTCGCTGCACAGGTTCCCAACCCCCTGCCATTTTAGTTTAAACCCTCCCCAACAGCACTAGCAAACACTCCCCCTAGGACATCGGTCCCGGTCCTGCCCAGGTGCAAACCGTCCAGTTTGTACTGGTCCCACCTCCCCCAGAACCGGTTCCAATATCCCAGGAATTTGAATCCCTCCCCCTTGCACCATTCCTCTAGCCACGTATTCATCTGAAATATCCTTCTATTTCTACTCTGACTAGCACATGGCACTGGTAGCAATCCTGAGGTTACTACCTTTGAGGTCCTATTTTTTAATTTACCTCCTAACTCCCTATATTCAGCTTTTAGGACCTCATCCCGTTTTTTACCTATATCGTTGGTACCTATATGCACCACGACAACTGGCTGTTCACCCTCCCCCTCCAGAATGCCCTGCAGCCACCCCGAGACATCCTTGACCCTTGCACCATGGAGGCAACATACCATCCTAGAGTCTCGTTTGCGGCCGCAGAAACACCTATCTATTCCCCTTACAATAGAATCCCCTATCACTATAGCTCTCCCGCTCTTTTTCCTCCCATCCTGTGCAGCAGAACCACCCATGGTGCCAGGAAGTTGGCTGCTGCTGCCTTCCCCCAATAAGTCATCTCCCTCAACAATATCCAAAGCTGTATATCTGTTTGAGAGGGGGATGGCCACAGGGGACCCCTGCACTACCTGCCTACTGCTCTGCCTGGTGGTCACCGATTCCCTTCCTGCCTGTGCAGCCTTTACCTGCGGTGTGACCAACTCATTAAACGTGATATCCACGATGTCCTCAGCATGTTTCCCCTGGCTGGAGAGTCTTGAACTAGTAGGTCACAGTCTCAGAATAAGGGGTTGGACATTTAGGATTGAGATGAGGAGGAATTTCTTCACTCAGAGGGTTGTGAATCTTTGGCATTCTCTCCCCCAAAGGGATATGGATGCTGAGTCGTTGAGTATATTCAGGGCTGAGATCGATAGATTTTTGGACTCAAAGGAAATCAAGGGATATGGGGATCAGGCAGGAAAGTGGAGTTGAGGTCGAAGATCAGCCATGATCTTATTGAATGGCGGAGTAAGCTCGAAGGGCGGTATGGTCTACTCCTGCTCCTATTTGTTATGTTCTTATGTTCTTACAGTTAAGGAACACTAGAGAGATGAGGAAAAATCAAAGGTGAAGATACTCAACTGGAGGAGGGCTAATTTCAGTGACTTGAAAGGGGATCTGGCCCAGGTGGACTGGAATCAAAGATTGGCAGGTAGAACAGTAAATGAGCAATGGGAGGCTTTCAGTCTGGGTACAGAGTAAACACATTCCTATGAGGGGGAAAGGAAGGGCATCCAAAGCTAGGGCTCCCTGGATGACTAAAGATATTGAGACCCCCCACCAGTGACCCGCCGTCTACTCCAGGAGTGACCTCCGCCTATGATCGTATTTGCGTCACTTCCCACAGCTGTTTACAGACGTCGAGGCTGCCAAAGATGCAAATCTCATCCTTCCAGTAACAGGTTTGTGGGAGGTCACCTATGGTGGGAGCAACGACTCGCTTTAACCATTATTGCAGGCATCAGAATAGTGCGGGAGGCCACTCAATACTCCTGATGTCGCAAACTGGCAGAAAAAGCCCAGACTCACAACATACGGCTGAGGCTAAACTAATAAGACTTTAGTAAGAAGTACGATTATCCAGCAGCAAAAATAGATCAGCAGATCAGGTAGCAGCAGAATGTTTAACATTGGCAGGATCATCATTGTTCTCTCAGTTGTAGGATGAGTGTCGTCCAACCAAAGCACGGCCATACAATCAGAGAATGATACAGCGCAGAAGGAGGCCATTTGGCCCATCGTGCCTGTGCTGGCTCTTTGGTAGAGCTATCCAACTTTTCCCACTCCCCGGCTCTTTCCCTGCAATGCTTTTCCTCTTCAAGTATTTATCCAATTCCCTTTTAAAAGTTGCTACTGAATCTGCTTCCACCGCCCTTTCAGGCCGTGCATTCCAGATCACAACAACTCGCTGCGTAAAAAAATGTTTCCTCATGTTATAGAATCATAGGGGGGAAAATTCAGTTGATTGCGCCTCCCGTTAGCGCCTTAAGAGGGTGCTAATGGGGCACAAAGCAACTCGAGCCCGGGTGCGGCGATGTTTGCGCCGCTCGCGAAATTAACTAGACATTTTGCGGCGGCGCTAAACACTACCACCATGATCTCCTGCGCCGGCAGATCCTGACGTCAGTCGAGTGCGCAACGTCCCGGTAGCGCCCCGGAGCGGATATTGAGTGGCGGCCCCTGCCTTACCGCCTGCCGCTAGCAACGACAGGTTGAGGGGAGCGTTTTGCAGTCAGGAAGGGACTGGGGGAGCACTATTTAAAGGCGACCGCTTCCTGCCTTTTATTGTTGGGGACATTTTTGAACCATGCATTCTGAGAGAGAGAGAGAGAGTGACTTCTGGAGAGATTCAACGCTGTGTGAAGGAGTTTTGGGTACTGAGCAGCACTTTGCAGGTTCATTTTGATTTGCCTTTCCTTGTATCGATTTAGAAGAGATTGTGGGGGTTGCACTCTGAGCTCTTTCCCTGGTTCTCTCCATTGTTCTTTCCAGCAGATTTGATGTACAGGTCTCTCCAGGCCGAGATTCAAGGCTGCAATGAGCAGGATGTGGATGGAAAGCAAGATCAGCCCTCCCCTTTAAGAACTGGCCCGCGCCATTGTGTCTGTGTTCCATTGCTGACTGACATCACATGAGCTTCGCCAGCGCTCTGAGTTAGCGCCTCGCTCCTCGGCCTTTGCGCCTTAAGACAGATGTGTAGCGCCTGATTTAGCGCTCCAATCACCTCCAGGGGCGATAAAAGTCAAGTTTGCAGTCGGAGGCGATAATTAGCGCCAGGCGCTAAGCTTTGCGCCCGGCCGATAATTGCGCCACAAACGGGGCGATACTGAATTTCTCCCCCATAGAATCATAGAAATTTATGGCACAGAAGGAGGCCATTCAGCCCATCGTGTCTGTGCTGGCTGAAAAAGAGCTATCCAGCCTAATCCCACTTTCCAGCTCTTGTCTGTAGCCCTGTAAGTTCTTTTGCCAATGACCTTCAATCTGTGTCCTCTGATTACCGACCCTTCTGCCACTGGAAACAGTTTCTCCTTATTTACTCTTATTAAAACCGTTCATGAACACCTTTATCAATTTTGAACACCTCAATTAAATCTCCATTTAACCTTAGAATCATAGAATCTTCCAGCACAGAAGAGGCCATTCAGTCCATTGTGCCTTTGAAAGAGCTGTTCAATTTAGGCCCACATCCCAGCTTTCTCCCATAACCCTGCAAATTAGTCCTCTTCAAGTACATGTGTGAAAACATTTCTCCTCATTTCCACTCTAGTTCTTTTGCCAGTTATTTTAAATCTGTGACCGATGGTTACCGACCCAGTTGCCAGAGGAAGCAATTTCTCCCTACTATCAAAACCCTTCATAATTTTGAACACCTCTATGAAATCTCTCCTTATCTTTGTCTGCTCTAAGGAGAACAATTCCAGCTTCTCCAATATCTCCATATAACTGAAGTCCCTCATCCCTGGTATCATCCTGGTAAAACTCCTCTGCACCCTCTCCCAGGTCTTGACATCCTTCCTAAAGTGTGGTGCCCAGAATTGGACACAATACTCCAGCTGGGGCCGGACCAGCGATTTGTAAAGGTTTGTAAAGGATGACTTCTTTGTTTTTGTATTCAATGTATTTTAGCCTCTATTTCCTTTGTCATCCAGGGAGCTCTAACTTTGGATGCCCCATCTTTGCTCCTTATGGGAATTTGCTTGGTTTGTACCCAAACTATCTCCGCCTTGAAGGCCTGCCATTGCTCATTTACTGTTTCCCTGGCCAATCTCTGTTTCCAGTCCACCTGTGCTAGAACCCTTCTCAAATCACTGAAATTGGCTCTCTTCCTGTTGGGTATTTTCACTGTTGATTTTTCTTTGTCCCTTTCCATAACTGCTTTAAACCTAATTATATTATGATCACTATTACCCAGATGTTCTCCCAATGAAACATGCTCCATTTGCCCTACTTCCTTCCCCGGAACTAGATCCAGCACTGCTTCCTCCCTCATTGGGCTAGAAACACACTGATTAAGGAAGTTCTCCTGTACATGTTTTAGGAATTCTTCACCCTCCTTGCCCTTTACTCTGTTTTCTCCCCGGTCTATATTCGGGTCATTGAAATCCCCCACTATTACTGTTCTATTATTTTTACATTTGCCTCAGATTTGCTCCTCTAGCTCCTGCTCACTATTTAGGGGTCTCTAGTAAACACCCAGCAATGTAACAGCTCCTTTTCTGTTCCTTAACTTTAACCAAATACATTCAGTCTTTGAACCCTCTCGTACATCATCGCTCTGTAGAACTGTAATATTATCCTGATCATTACTGCTACCCCGGCCCCCCTTGTCTTTTTCCCTTCTGTATCCCGCCTGATTACATTGTAGCCAGGAATGTTTAAGGAGAACAACCCCAGCTTCTCCAGTCTCTGCACATAACTGAAGTCCCGCATCCCTGGTACCATTCTAGTAAATCTCCTCTACACCCTCTCTAAAGGCCTTGACATCTTACCTAAAGTATGGTGCCCAGAATTGAACACAATACTCCAGCTTAGGCCTAACCACTGATAGAATCATAGAATCATAGAATGGTTACAGCACAGAAGAAGGCCATTCGGCCCATCGAGCCCGTGCCAGCTCTCTGCAAGAGCACCTCAGCTAGTCCCACTCTCTCGCCCTTTGCCCGTAGCCCTGCAAATTTCGTTCCTTCAGATACTGATCCAACTCCCTTTTGAAAGCCGTGATTGAGTCTGCCCCCACCACCCTTTCAGGCAGTATATTCCCGATCCTAACCACTCGCTGCGTAAAAAAGTTTTTTCTTATGTCACCTTTGGTTCTATTGCCAATCACCTTGAATGTGTGTCCTCTGGTTCTTGACCCTTCTGTCAATGGGAACACTTTCCCTCTATCTACTCTGTCCAGACCCCTCATGATTTTGAACACCTCTATCAAATCTCCTCTCAATCTTGTCTGCTCCAAGGAGAACAACCTCAGCTTCTCCAGTCTATCAACGTAACTGAAGTCCCTCATTCCTGGAATCATTCTTGTAAATCTTTTCTGCACCTTCTCTAAGGCCTTCACATCCTTCCTAAAGTGCGGTGCCCAGAATTGGACACAATACTCCAGTTGGGGCCGAACTAGTGTTTTACACAGGTTCATCATAATTTCCACACTTTTGTACTCTGTAACTCTATTCATGAAGCCCAGGATCCCATAAGCCTTTTTAACTGCTTTCTCAACCTGCCCTGCCACCTTCAACGATTTGTGCACACATACCCCCAGGTCTCTCTGTTCGTGCACCCCCTTTAGGATTGTACCATTTAATTTATATGTCCTCTCCCCATTCTTTCTACCAAAATGTATCACTTCACACTTTTCTGCATTAAATTTCATCTGACACATGTCCGCCCATTTCACCAGCCTGTCTATGTCTTCCTGAAGTCTATCACTCTCCTCCTCACTGTTCATTATACTTCCAAGTTTTGTGTCATCTGCAAATTTTGAAATTGTACCCTCTACACCCACGTCGAAGTCTGAAAAACAACTGTTCACCACTACTCTCTGTTTCCTAACACTTAGCCAATTCTATATTCATGCTGCTACTGTCCTTTTTATTCCATGGGCTTCAGCTTTGCTGGCAAGCCTATTATGTGGCACTTTGCCTTTTTGCACTTTTTCAAGGAGGCTTTGAGGGTGTCCTTGAAGCATTTCCTCTGCCCACCTGGGGCTCTCTTGCCGTGTCGGAGCTCCGAGTAGAGCGCTTGTTTTGGGAGTCTCGTATCAGGCATGCGGACAATGTGACCCGTCCATCGAAGCTGATCAAGTGTGGTCAAAGCTTCGATGCACCCTCAAAGCCTCCTTGAAAAAGTGCAACATCCCCACCGACACCTGGGAATCCCTGGCCCAAGACCGCACAAAGTGGAGGAGAAGCATCCGGGAAGGCGCCGAACACCTCGAGTCTCTTCGCTGGGAGCAAGCGGAAGCCAAGCGCAAGGAGCGCACGTCAACCCAAGCATACCACCCACCGTCTGCCCCACCTGTGACAGAGACTGTAGGTCCTGCATTGGACTCATCAGTCACCTGAGAACTCATTTTTAATGTGGAAGCAAGTCATCCTCGGTTCCGAGGGACTGCCTAAGAAGAAGACTTTGTCAAATGCCTTTTGGAAATTCATGTACATTACGTCAACTGCATTGCCCTCATCAACCCTCTCTGTTACCTCATCAAAGAACTCAATCAAGTTCGTTAAACATGATTTGCCTTTAACAAATCCGTGCTGGCTTTCCTTAATTAATCCACACTTGTCCAAGTGACTGTTAATTTTTCCCCTGATTACTGTTTCTAAAAGCTTCCCCACTACCGAGGTTAAACTGACTGGTCTGTAGTTGCTGGGTTTATCTTTATACCCTTTTTTGAACAGTGGTGTAACATTTGCAATTCTCCAGTCCTCTGGCACCACCCCCGTATCTATGGAGGATTGGAATATTATGGCCAGTACCTCCGCGATTTCCGCCCTCAATTCCCTCAGCATCCTAGGATGTATCCCATCCGCTCCTGGTGATTTATTTATTTTAAGTGCAACCAGCCTTTCTAATACCTCTTCTTTATCAATTTTTATCCTATCAAGTGTCTCCACTACCTCCTCCTTCACTGTGTCTATGGCAGCATCCTCTTCCTTGGTGAAGACAGATGCAAAGTACTCATTTAGTACCTCAGCCATACCCTCTGCCTCCATGCATAGGTCTCCTATTTGGTCCCTAATCGGCCCCTCCTCTCCTCTTACTACCCTTTTACTATTTATATGCTTATAGAAGACTTTTGGATTACCTTTTATGTTGGCTGCCATTCTATTCTCATACCCTCTCTTTGTCCCTCTTATTTCCTTTTTCATTTCTCCTCTGACCTTTCTATATATAGCCTGATTCTCAGATGTATTTGCAACCTGACATCTGCCATACGCACTCGTTTTCTGCTTCATCATATTCTCTATCTCTTTCATCATCCAGGGAGCCCTGACTTTAGTTGCCCTGCCTTTCCCCCTGGTGGGAATGTACCTCAACTGTACCTGAACTATTTCCTCTTTAAAGGCAGCCCATTGTTCCATTACAGTTTTGTCTGCCAATCTTTGATTCCAGTTTACCCGGGCCAGATCCGTTCTCATCCCACTGAAATTAGCATTCCCCCAGTTAAATATTTTTACTCTAGATTGCTCCCTGTCCTTTTCCATAGCTAATCTAAACCTTATGATACTATGATCACTGTTCCCTAAATGTACATCTACTGACACTTGACCTACCTCATTCCCCAGAACCAGATCCAGCAATGCCTCCTCCCTCGTCGGGCCGGAAACATACTGATCAAGAAAGTTATCCTGAACACACTTCAGAAATTCTTCCCATTCTCTGCCCTTTACACTATTACGATCCCAGTCTATATTAGAATAGTTGAAGTCCCCCATTATTACTACTCTATAGTTCTTGCACCTCTCTGTAATTTCTCTGCAAATTTGCTCCTCCATATCTTTCCCACTATTTGGTGGTCTATAGAATACTCCTAGTAGTGAAATGGCACCTCTATCATTTCTTAACTCTAGCCATATAGATTCTGTCCTTAACCCCTCCAGGACATCCTCCCTCTCCAGCACTGTAACATTCTCCTTAACCAATACTGCCACACCACCTCCTATCTTTCCTGAACACCTTATAACCAGGAATATTTAATACCCAATCCTGCCCTTTTTTGAGCCAGGTCTCAGTTACTGCCACAACATCATATTCCCATGTGGCTATTTGTGCCTGCAGCTCACTAACCTTGTTTACTATGCTTCATGCGTTCACATACATACACTGTAAACCCATCTTAGACCATCCTGCATTCTCTCTTAGTTTGACCCCACCTCAAAGCTTAACATTTCTTACTTTAGTGCTCTCTGCCTCCCCCAATCCTTTGAGCTCTTTATTTCCCCTTTCTAATGTTACACCTGGTGCCCATCCCCCTGCCAAATTAGTTTAAACCCTCCCCAACAGCACTAGCAAACCTCCCCACGAGGATATTGGTTCAGGCCCTGTGGAGGTGCAACCCGTCCGGCCTGTACAGGTCCCACCTCCCCCAGAACCGGCCCCAATGCCCCAGGAATCTGAAGCCCTCCCTCCTACACCATCTCTCCAGCCACGCATTCATCTGCGCTATCCTCCCATTTCTATATTCACTAGCACGTGGCACTGGGAGTAATCCGGAGATTACTACCTTTGAGGTCCTGCTTTTTAACCTCTTTCCTAGCTCCCTGAAATCTGCCTGCAGGACCTCATCCCTCTTTCTGCCTATGTCGTTGGTACTGATATGGACCACGACCTCTGGCTGTTCACCCTTCACCCTCAGAATGTTCTGCAGCCGCTCAGTGACCCTGGCACCAGGGAGGCAACATACCATCCTGGAGTCACGTCTGCAGCCGCAGAAACATCTGTCTGCTCCCCTAGCTATCGAATCCCCTATCACTATTGCTCTTCCACTCTTTTTCCTCCCCCCCCCCGTACAGCTGAGCCACCCATGGTGCCGCAGACTTGGCTCTGACTGTACTCCCCAGAGGAACCATCGCCCTCACCAGTACTCAGAACAGAATACTGGTTGGAGAGCGAGATGCACTCAGGGGACGCCTGCACTACCTGCCTGGTGGTCCTCTTCTGTCTGGCGGTCACCCATTCCCTCTCTGCCTGCACACTCTTTATCTGCGGGGTGACCACCTCCTGAAACGTGCTATCCACGAAGCTCTCAGCCTCGCGGATGCACCACAGGGACACCAGCTGCCGCTCAAGCTCCAAAACCCAGAGCTCGAGCTCCTCCAGCTGATGACACTTCCTGCACACGTGGTTGTCCAGGACACGGGAAGCATCCTGGAGTCCCCACATGGCACAGGATGTGCATTCCATGGGACTGAGCTGCCCTGCCATGCCTTTACTTAATAGACTATTAACTAGAAACACTGACCAGCTACTCACCAATCAGCTCCCTGGTTGTGACATCACTTTAGTTGTTTTGCAGTTATTGGGCCAAAAATTCATCCCGCTGCGCGAGAGTGCGCACTGCGTACTGTGTACTCTCGCGTATTCTCTCTCCAATTGCCGGTTTTCTGCATGCCCTGCGCATGCGCTGAAAACCGGCACTTGGTCTTTTGAAAAGGGAGCGGTTCCTCGGTGCATCGCATGCGCGCTACAGGCTGCGCGCACGCTGTGCACTTCGTGCTTTGGACGCGCAGGTAAGGACGGAAGATTTTAGAAATGGAAAAAGGAGGAGTAAGACCCGCTTTTAACAAGGTAAGTAGTGAATTAAGTATTTTTTTGAATTTTTTTTAACAGGTATATCTTTTTTAGAGACTTTAAAGACAGGTAAGTTTATTTTTATAACTTTTTAAAAGATTTTAAATTTTTTCAAAAATTTAATTTTTTATTTAAAATGGTTAATTTATTTAACTATACTTATTTTATTAATGTGATGGTTTTTTTTTTAAAATTTAATTGAGGTTTAGCTGTTATTTTGGGGGGGTGTATTTCACAGCACGTATGTGAAACTTATGAATGGAAGATGGTGTGCTGCCATTGGCTCTAACTGAGTCACGTGATCCCACAGCTCGCACGAATTCACTACGCCGGTGGGATACGCAAGCACTGCCCAGCTGATGTCTGGAACATCAAGTTCGTGCGAGCTGGATCTGAAAAAGCCAACGCGGAGTGAGAGATCGCGGGGAAGCCTTACCCCCGCGGGAACAGAGCGAGATCAATTTCTGGGCCATTGCTTTTTGTTGTTGTTTTTTTCGCTGGAGGTCCTCCGCCTCCTCACTGCCACCACTGCTCCGGTCTGCGCTCTCTCTGGGCCTCCCGCTCGATTTATCCCCCGCCTCCTTCAAACAATTATTTTTACTTTTAATTTTTAGTTTTAATTAGTTAATTTAGTTGAAGTTATTAATTCAGTAAAGTTATAGTGGTTAATACTCTCCCAGTTCTGAATTTAATCCACTTACCTAACCTAGAGAGTAAAAGAGGTGTAATACTCACCAACCAATCACCTACCTGCTATCCTGTGATGTCACTCCTTGTTTTTTGGGGATTTTTAAAGCTGCTCCCTTTAATCCGCTGCTCCCGCTCGGGTCCGCGCTGTGTCCTGGGCCTTCTCCGGTGCTCCCTTTAATCCGCTGCTCCCGCTCGGGTCCGCGCTGTGTCCTGGGCCTTCTCCGGTGCTCCCTTTAATCCACCGCTCCCGCTCCGGTCCGCGCTGTGTCCTGGGCCTTCTCCGGTGCTCCCTTTAATCCACCGCTCCCGCTCGGGTCCGCGCTGTGTCCTGGGCCTTCTCCGGTGCTCCCTTTAATCCGCTGCTCCCGCTCGGGTCCGCGCTGTGTCCTGGGCCTTCTCCGGTGCTCCCTTTAATCCACCGCTCCCGCTCCGGTCCGCGCTGTGTCCTGGGCCTTCTCCGGTGCTCCCTTTAATCCACCGCTCCCGCTCGGGTCCGCGCTGTGTCCTGGGCCTTCTCCGGTGCTCCCTTTAATCCGCTGCTCCCGCTCGGGTCCGCGCTGTGTCCTGGGCCTTCTCCGGTGCTCCCTTTAATCCACCGCTCCCGCTCCGGTCCGCGCTGTGTCCTGGGCCTTCTCCGGTGCTCCTTTTAATCCGCCGCTCCCGCTCGGGTCCGCGCTGTGTCCTGGGCCTTCTCCGGTGCTCCCTTTAATCCACCGCTCCCGCTCCGGTCCGCGCTGTGTCCTGGGCCTTCTCCGGTGCTCCCTTTAATCCGCCGCTCCCGCTCCGGTCCGCGCTGTGTCCTGGGCCTTCTCCGGTGCTCCCTTTAATCCACCGCTCCCGCTCCGGTCCGCGCTGTGTCCTGGGCCTTCTCCGGTGCTCCCTTTAATCCACCGCTCCCGCTCGGGTCCGCGCTGTGTCCTGGGCCTTCTCCGGTGCTCCCTTTAATCCACCGCTCCCGCTCGGGTCCGCGCTGTGTCCTGGGCCTTCTCCGGTGCTCCCTTTAATCCGCCGCTCCCGCTCGGGTCCGCGCTGTGTCCTGGGCCTTCTCCGGTGCTCCCTTTAATCCACCACTCCCGCTCCGGTCCGCGCTGTGTCCTGGGCCTTCTCCGGTGCTCCTTTTAATCCGCTGCTCCCGCTCGGGTCCGCGCTGTGTCCTGGGCCTTCTCTGGTGCTCCCTTTAATCCACCGCTCCCGCTCGGGTCCGCGCTGTGTCCTGGGCCTTCTCCGGTGCTCCTTTTAATCCGCTGCTCCCGCTCGGGTCCGCGCTGTGTCCTGGGCCTTCTCTGGTGCTCCCTTTAATCCACCGCTCCCGCTCGGGTCCGCGCTGTGTCCTGGGCCTTCTCCGGTGCTCCCTTTAATCCATCACTCCCGCTCGAGTCCGTGCTGTGTCCTGGGCCTTCTCCGGTGCTCCCTTTAATCCACCGCTCCCGCTCGAGTCCGCGCTGTGTCCTGGGCCTTCTCCGCTGCTCCCTTTAATCCACCGCTCCCGCTCCGGTCCGCGCTGTGTCCTGGGCCTTCTCCGGTGCTCCTTTTAATCCGCCGCTCCCGCTCCAGTCCGCGCTGTGTCCTGGGCCTTCTCCGGTGCTCCCTTTAATCCACCGCTCCCGCTCGGGTCCGCGCTGTGTCCTGGGCCTTCTCCGGTGCTCCCTTTAATCCACCGCTCCCGCTCGAGTCCGCGCTGTGTCCTGGGCCTTCTCCGGTGCTCCCTTTAATCCACCGCTCCCGCTCGGGTCCGTGCTTTATAAAATTTCTAAAGGTTTAGCATAACTTCCTTGCCTTCATATTCGCCCCCCACGATGGGCAGGAGTAGGTTGGGGTGGGGCGTCCATTGCCATATTTACGGCAGTGGGTTCCGGAGTGTCCTGCTGTCGAGATACGGGACATTTCATTAACATATTTAAATTTGGCTCCCACAGTGCAATTGGGAGCCTGATTTAAATTTAGCAATTACCACTTGGTTTCCCAGGGGTCGGGAAACCCAGCAGTGTGTAAGACTAGGCCCTTTACAGTATCCCAGTCTGACAGTTACTTAGAGTTCGGACCCGAACCAGAATGAATCAGGGTAACTACTTCTTTACTTAAAATCAATCAAGTTTACAAGCGAGCCTAAAATCAAGTTTACACACAAGCATAAGTTTCAACGAGCAAGCATAAGCAGACATACATACTAACACCAGCGAGTGACTAGTAGACCCTTCTTTCTGTGCGACTGGTCAAGTCGCCCGAGAAATGAGCTGTGAAAGAAAAATTGTGCGTGGTCCCTTTAATAAAACTGGCAGATGACACGTCATCAAATGACGTCATCTGACCGGCTTACTCTTAGTTGGCCGGCAAGCCCGCATGGTGGGCTTAACAAGGTCAATCAACGTAAAGTCACGTCCGTGGGCCGGATGCAGTTGGGGACAGGACTGGAAGCCAGAAACCACCTGACCCGCTCCCAACCCGCATCCAATGACAAAATCGCGGCCATTCTCTCTGTATCCACTCTATCAAATCCTTTCATAATTTTATAGACCTCTATGAGGTCACCCCTCAGCCTTCTTTTTTCAAGAGAAAAGAGACCCAACCTGTTCATCCTTTCCTGATATGTATACCCTTGTGGCGGATCGCCACCTAAACGGGCGCAATCCACTTTTCCGTCCGTGGACAATAAATCGGGCACCTTGCCTTTAAGGCACCTTGCCTTTAAGGCAGGAGAAAAGGAGTGGGCGTGGCCTCAGAACCTTCCAGATTCTTGTGTTAGCAGCCATCTTGCCAGGCAGATGTAATAAAATGCTTTTGTGTTCCACACATGGACTCGGCCTTAATTCGTGTTTCGCGGCAGCCACAACATTGGTGACCCCGACGCTCAGAACGTATTCCGAGCACTGCAATGGCGGACATGAACGCAGTTTCGTGAAACTGCCGGAGTTTTGGGAAAACCAGCCCGAAGCCTGGTTCCTTCAAGCCGAGTCGCGTTTCCGGCTGCGAAAAATCACCACAGATGGGACGAAGTACGACTATCTCGTCACATCACTCGGTAGCTCCACAGTTACGAAGGTCTGGACAGCGCTGTAGAACCCACCAGAGGAAGGCAAGTATGCACATCTTAAGGCCGCGCTCCTTAAAAAATTTACGGCCTCGACATACCAGCGAAACTGCCACCTCCTCGACCTTCCAGGCCTCGGTGATGCCTCACCGTCAGACCTCCTCTCCCACATGCTCTCCCTCACCAACGAGAGCCCACCCGGATACCTCTTCCGCACGCTGTTCATCCGCCAGCTACCGCTTGGCATCCGCCCAGCGATCGTGGCGTCCGGCCTCACGGACCTGGAAGCCCTGGCCGATGAGGCCGACAAGCTGCTGTCCGCTCACTCCAGCCGCGACGTCACTCCGGACCTGGCAGCCATTGCCTGGGCGCGCCCCTCACCGGCCACCACGCGGCCACAAGGCCCAGCCATCGGGCTCACGGGGCTTTCGTGCCCCACTAACCCGGGCCACTGTTACTACCACGCACGGTTCGGCGCCAGGGCACAACGGTGCACACCTCCCTGCTCTTTCAAGTCCGCCCCCGTACCAGCCCCCGCGATGGCCATGGGCCACGCGGGCTCCCTGCTGTTCGTCACGGATGACAAAACCGGCCGCCGGTTCCTGTGCGACACTGGAGCTCAGCAGAGCATCATCCCGGCCTCCTCCCTCGACATCCAAAAGGGCAAACAAGGACCGGCGCTGGCTGCTGTTAACGGCTCGGACATCCGGACGTACAGCACCCACACAGTCACCCTCGACCTCGCTGGTCGCCGCTACCGATGGGAGTTCATCACTGCCAAGGTGCTCTCCCCTCTCATCGGCGCAGATTTCCTGTGCGCCCACGGCCTACTGGTAGACATCCCTCGACACCGCCTCGTGGACATGAACACCATGTCCCCCATCCTGGGCGCCATGGCCCCCCGTCAACCCGCCGACATGGCGTCACAGTGCCACGCCCGGGCCACGGATGACTACTCGGCACTCCTGGCCGAATTCCCGGCCCTTACCAATCCGACCTTCTCCGCGGAGGCCGCCAAACACAGGGTGGAACACTTCATCCCCACCGCAGGCCCCCCAGTGTACGCCCACGCCCGCAGGCTGGACCCGGCCAAACTGGAGATCGCGCGGACCGAGTTTGCCACCATGGAACAGCTCGGCATCATCCGCCGCTCCAACAGTCCCTGGGCCTCCCCACTCCACATCACCTCCAAACCAGGCGTGGGTTGGCACCTCTGCGGGGATTACCGCCGCCTCAACAACGCCACCACCCCTGATCGGTACCCCGTGCCGCACATCCAGGACTTCTCGGCTAGACTGGCCGGCCGCTCAGTCTTTTCCAAGGTCGACCTGGTGCGCGGCTACCACCAAGTCCCCGTCCACCCCGCGGACGTCCCCAAGACGGCCGTAATCACCCCCTTCGGCCTTTTCGAGTTCCTGCGGATGCCCTTCAGCCTCAAAAACGCGGCCCAGGCATTCCAACGGCTCATGGACTCGGTCCTTCAGGACCTGAAGTTCCTGTTCGTCTACCTGGACGACATCCTGGTAGCCAGTTCCTCCAAGCAGGAACACCTCGAACACCTTCGCATCCTGTTCGGGCGCCTCAGCGACCACGGTCTCATCCTCAGCCCAGCCAAATGCCAGTTCGGCCTGGACAAGATCAACTTCCTCAGCCACCACATCACCCATGCTGGGGCCATTCCCCTGCCCACCAAGGTGCAGGCCGTCCAACAATTTCCCCGCCCCACCACCATCAAAGGCCTCGGGATGGTGAATTTCTATAACCGCTTCATCCCCAAAGCGGCGTCCCTCATGAGGCCCCTGTATGAAGCCTTCCGGGACAGGAGCGGCAAGATGGCGGTCGAATGGACGGCAGACGTGTCAGCCGCCTTTGACTCCACCAAGACCGCGCTCGCCAACGCCACCCTGCTCGCGCACCCACGGCCCAATGCCAGGGTAGCGCTCACCACGGACGCCTCTGACCACGCAGTCGGCGCCGTGTATGAGCAGTGGGTCGATGGCGCCTGGCAACCACTTGCCTTCTTCAGCCGCCAACTACGCCCCCCGGAGGTCAAGTACAGCACCTTCGACCGCGAGCTCCTCGCGCTGTTCCTGGCGGTCCGCCATTTTCGGTTTTTGCTGGAGGGCCACCCCTTCACTGCGTTTGTCGACCACAAGCCCCTGACATTCGCAATGGCAAAGACAACCGACCCCTGGTCTGCCAGGCAGCAGCGCCAGCTTGCGGCAGTGTCCGAGTTCACCACGGACATCCAACACGTCTCCGGCCGAGACAATGTGGTAGCCGACTGCCTCTCCCGCCCCGCCATCCACGCCGCACACCTGGCAGTCGACTACGCTCAACTCGCAGCAGACCAGATCACCGACCCTGATCTGCTCTCCGCACCTACCAACCTACCAGGGCTACGCCTGGCCGACGTCGCCTGTGGCCTGACCGCAGTCACGGTCAAGTGCGACATATCCCTATGTCAACCTCGGCCCGTCGTCCCAGCGTCCTGGCGCCGCCGGGTATTCGAGATTCTCCACAACCTCTCCCACCCCGGCGCCCGCGCATCCATCAAATTGGTAGCCAACCGCTTTGTCTGGCGCGGCCTTCGCAAGGATGTGCGTACTTGGGCCAACTCCTGCCTAGCCTGCCAACGGGCCAAGGTACAGCAACACACGAAAGCACCCCTCGAGGAGTTTACCGTCCCTTCGCGTAGATTCAACCACATCCACGTGGACATCGTCGGGCCCCTGCCGCCGTCGCAAGGCCACACGCACTTGCTGACGATCGTTGACCGCACCACGCGCTGGCCCGAGGCAATTCCACTGACCTCTACCACCACCACCGACATCGCCAGAGCCTTCGTCAGCACCTGGGGCGCACGGTTCGGCGTCCCCTCCGACATGACGTCGGACAGAGGTCCGCAATTTACCTCTGAACTCTGGACCGCCGTCGCACGCAATCTCGGGGTGACCATTCACCGCACCACAGCATACCACCCCCAAGCCAACGGACTGTGTGAGCGGTTCCACAGATCCCTGAAGGCATCTCTTCGAGCCAGCCTCCAGGACGGCGCCTGGACCAACCGACTTCCGTGGGTCCTCCTCGGCCTGCGCACCGTGGTTAAAGAAGACCTCCACGCATCGGCAGCAGAGCTCGTGTACGGTCAGCCACTGCGCGTACCCGGCGAGTTCCTACCCACCGCCACGACACCCTGGTCAGCCGACCAGCAACGCCACGACTTCGCCTCACCGGCGCTGCAGTTCGCCCCGGTGCCCATTGCCCGACACGGCGAATCCACCTCACACGTCCCACTAAGCCTGCACCAGGCACGGTTTGTTTTCATCCGGCACGACGCCCACCACGGACCCCTTCAACCCCCGTACGACGGGCCCTACAAGGTGCTACAGGCTGGGAACAAATTTTTCACCCTGCAAGTGGGCAACAGGACCCAAAAAGTGTTGGTTGACCGACTCAAGCCAGCACACTCGGAGCCCGGTGAGCAGGTCCCTGTAGCTCGTCCACCGCCACGCGGCCGACCTGCCCTCAAGCCGGTTCACCCGGCTGCTCCACGCCCGGCCATTCCACGTCCACCGGCGTCCTACAAGAGCCGCTCCGGCCGGCCCATCAGACCGCCGCACCGTCTTGTCCACACCTCCTAAGCGGATTCTGGGGGGAGCTGTGTGGCGGATCGCCACCTAAACGGGCGCAATCCACTTTTCCGTCCGTGGACAATAAATCGGGCACCTTGCCTTTAAGGCACCTTGCCTTTAAGGCAGGAGAAAAGGAGTGGGCGTGGCCTCAGAACCTTCCAGATTCTTGTGTTAGCAGCCATCTTGCCAGGCAGATGTAATAAAATGCTTTTGTGTTCCACACATGGACTCGGCCTTAATTCGTGTTTCTCGGCAGCCACAACACCCTCGCATTTCTGGTATCATCCTTGTAAATCTTCTCTGCACCCTCTCCAGTGTTTCTATATCCTTTTTATAATGTGGCGAATAGAACTGCACGCAGTGCTCCAAGTGTGGTCTAACCAAGGTTCGACACAGGTTTAGCATAACTTCCCAACTTTTCAATTCTATCCCTCTAGAAATAAACCCTAGTGCTTGGTTTGCTTTTTTAATGGCCTTGCTAACCTGTGTCGCAACTTTTAGTGATTTGTGTATTTGTACTCCGAGATCCCTTTGTTCCTCTACCCCACCTAGACTCCCTCAAGTGATAAGTGACCGTCTTATTCTTCCTACCAAAATGTAAGGTAAGTGACTTTTACTCCTTGCAGGCCAGGAGGAGCGGGAGTGCTTCTCTTGGCCCCTCGAGGAAGCCTTCGGCCTTCCCCCCACCCCCTGCTGATCGCGGCCTCTCTCTCTCATTCCAGCCGATCCCACTCTCCCCCCAAGCACCGATCTCTCGCCCCCTCCCTCCCACAATACCAGGGTCAGGCTGGTACTGAAAGGATAGATTGTATATGGGAGTAATGGGACAGTGGCAGTGTGGATACAAAATAGGCTGAGGGACAGAAAGCAGTTGTTTTTTCAGACTGGAGGGAAGTATACAGTGGTGTCCCCCAGGGGTCCTCATAAGGACCACTGCTCTTTTTGATAAATATTTATGACCTGGACTTTGGTATACAGGGCATAATTTCAAAGTTTGCAGATGTCACAAAACTCAGAAATGTCGTAAACAGTGAGGGAGAATAGTAACAGACTTCAGGAGGACTTAGACAGACTGGTGAAATGGGCAGACACATGGCAGATGAAATTTAATGCAGAGAAGTGTGAAGTGAAGCATTTTGGTAGGAAGAATAAGGAGAGGCAATAAAAACTAAATGGTACAATTTTAAAGGGTGTGCAGGAACAGAGAGACCTGGGGGTGTGTGTACACAGATCCTTGAAGATGGCAGGACAGGTTGAGAAGGCAGTTCAAAAAGCATACAGGGTTTCCTTGGCTTCATTAATAGAGGCATAGAGTACAAAAGCAAGGAAGTTATGCTAAACTTTTATAAAACACTGGTTAGGCCTCAGCTGAAGTATTGTTTTCAATTCTGGGCATCACACCTTAGGAGGATGTCAAGGCTTTAGAGAGGGTGCAGAAGAGATTTACTGGAATGGTGCCAGGGATGAGGGTTATGTGGAGAGACTGGAGAAGCTGGGATTGTTCTCATTACAGCAGAGACAGTTAAGAGGAGATTTGATAGAGGAGTTCAAAATCATGAATAGTTTTGATAGTGTTAATAAGGAGAAACTGTTTCCAGTGGCAGGGTCGGTAACCAGAGGACACAGATTGAAGGTAATTGGCAAAAGAACCAGAGGCGACAGGAGGAATCATTGATTTACGCAGCGAGTTGTTTTGATCTGGAATGCACTGCCTGATAGGGCGGTGGAAGCAGATTCAGTAGTAACTTTCAGAAGGAAATTGGATAAATACTTGTAGGGAAAAAATTTGCAGGGCTATAGGGAAAGGGCGGGGGAGGGGGACTAATCGGATAGCTCCACCAAAGAGCCGGCACAGGCACGATGGGCCGAATGGCCTCCATCTGTGCTGTATCATTCTATGATTCTATAGTTTCTGCTCATGTCCCCCACTAACTAAATGAATACTAGAGATCGAGCTGCGATACACCAGGAATAAGGAGTTAGGACATAAACTGAGTGAGATTGCACTGTGGCCCTGGGTGGCTCGCAGATTTCTGCTACTAAGTGAAATCCAGCTGATGTTGAGATATTGGGGCAGATTCTGCTGTTAAAGTGGCGGTGAGGCTAATAATGTTTGCCGTTATTTATGAATGAATGCTACAGCAACTTCAGGCGAGGGGCAGTTGCGTGGATAAATGCGAATATCTAAAAGTTGCTGCCCGAGTTGCTCCGCTCCACCATTAGCTTCACGAAACCAGCATCTCGCTGTCTGCCTCACCATTGACACGCATTGAATGGCGTGAAGTTGCTGTAGTTGTGCGGTAGATACAAACTAAACTTGCCGCAGACATTTAGGGCTAGTAATTACAAGCGTAAGTACCCTCTTAACAACCTGATAATGTTAATGGCTGCCAATCAACCTCTCTGGCCCTGAAAATTAATTATCATCAGTGTGGAGTCTCATTCCATCAGGTTTTGAATTTTTGGGGGCGATATTAAACGTGTTATATTTTAAATTTTATTTTTTTTCTTATTTTTCCTTTCTGCCTCTTTTTTCTCTCTCTCCGAATCTAATCTTTCTTTCAACAACAAAAACTTGCATTTATATACCGCCTTTAACATAGTAAAAGTCCCAAGGAGCTTCACAGTCGTGATTACCAAACAAAACTTGACACTGAACCACATGAGAAGATATTACGACAAGCCTGGTCAAAGTTGTAGATTTTAAGGAACGTCTTAAATGAGGAGAGAGAGGTAGAGAGTCGGAGAGGTTTAGGGAGGGAACTCCAAAGCTTATAGCCTAGGCAGCTGAAGGCATAGCCGACAATGGTGGAGCGATTAAAATTGGGGATGCACAAGAGGCCATTCCCTCTTTTTATTTTGCTTTCTGTACCTGTTTTGACATTGAACTCACCCACTCTAGTTCACCCTCCTTCTCTGTCCTTCCTCTGTTTATTTCTCAATCCTTCAATCTGATTGGTTAAGGAGATACCCTGTTGCTTGCCCTGTTCACTCAGGTTCTAGATGCCCTGTTTCCCTCGCTGTGCCGTTACCAGCTCGCACTTTCAGCAACACTGTGGCCAAAAATGTTTTGAGCTGAAGGGTGCTGGGGCAAGTGTAACTAATGGCGGACGCCGTTAGATGCCCCAGCGAAGCAAAATCCGGCCCATTGTAAAGTTATTGTGTGGTTTTGATGCTTGAGATTCTAATGATTGTATTAAAGCTTCCACCTCATTTTACTGGGACTGTGAATTAGTAAGCAGCTGATTATATTGAGCTGTAGTGATCTGTGCCCAGCTCTGTGATCCCAAGACCTGACAGGTAGAGGCGAAGCTGCAGCTCACTCACTGCTAACACTGTGCTTGGCCTGTCAATAATCTGCTTTGTTAATACCCAATATCTTGCAGACTGGGTTATGCAAGTCGTTGATTTAGGCATCCTCATGATGTATAAAAGTGTAGACATGTAACTGTGCTGGAACAATGATTTCTCAAGCCTATCCACTAATAGGGGCTAAAAACTAGGGTTCTCCAATATAACGTTTCCGACAGACTGGGAGCTTTCTGCGTGGCTGCAAGTCTGATTGCACAACATAATCCAACTTAATGAGTTCTTTAAATCAGATTTTAAGCTATTTTTGGGCTTTAAATATGATGGCGATCGAGCTCACTCATCTGATGTGCAGCTAACTGGTGAACTAAAGCAATGGTCGGCAGCTGCCATCATCCTCTGTGGCTTCAGATCCATTTGCTTACAGACTTCAAATCAGGCCTACATTCTCTAGAGTTTAGAAGAATGAGAGGTGATCTCATTGAAACATACAAAATTCTGACAGGGCTTGACAGGGTAGATGCAGGGAGGATGTTTCCCCTGGCTGGGGAGTCTAGAACCAGGGGTCACAGTCTCAGAATAAGGGGTCGGCCATTTAGGACGGAGATGAGGAGAAATTTCTTCACTCAGAGGGTGGTGAATCTTTGGAATTCTCTATCCAGAGGGCAGTGGAGGCTCAGTTGTTGAGTATATTCAAGACAGAGATCGATAGATTTTTGAATATTAAGGGAATCAATCGATATGGGGATAGTGCAGGAAACTGGAGATGAGGTAAAAGATCAGCCATGATCTTTTGAATGGCGGAGCAGACTTAGAGGGCCAAATGGCCGACTCCTGCTCCTATTTCTTATGTTCTTATGTTCTTATAACCAAAACAAGGCACGATGGGCCAGATGGTCAGGATCCACGTAATGAAGCAATGACTCACAGAGCCTGAGTATTTCAGGAGCTGCTAGCTGCAACAAATCAAGCATGGAAACTCCTTCTGTGACAATTCAAGCAAACTGGTCTCCATTCTCACTGACACCAGGTCTCCATTCTCAATGTCCACAAGTCTCCATTCTCACTGACACCAGGTCTCCATTCTCACTGACCCAGTCCTCCATTCTCACTGACCACAAGTCTCCATTCTCACTGACACCAGGTCTCCATTCTCACTGACCACAAGTCTCCATTCTCACTGACCACAGGTCTCCATTCTCACTGACCGCAGGTCTCCATTCTCACAGACCACAAGTCTCCATTCTCACTGACCTCAGGTCTCCATTCTCACTGACACCAGGTCTCCATTCTCACTGACCACAAGTCTCCATTCTCACTGACCTCAGGTCTCCATTCTCACTGACCACAAGTCTCCATTCTCACTGACCTCAGGTCTCCATTCTCACTGACCACAGGTCTCCATTCTCACTGACCGCAGGTCTCCATTCTCACAGACCACAGGTCTCCATTCTCACTGACCACAGGTCTCCATTCTCACTGACCACAAGTCTCCATTCTCAATGACCGCAGGTCTCCATTCTCACTGACCCAGTCCTCCATTCTCAATGACCACAGGTCTCCATTCTCACTGACCCAGGTCTCCATTCTCACTGACCACAGGTCTCCATTCTCACTGACCGCTGGACTCCATTCTCACTGACCGCAGGTCTCCATTCTCACTGACCGCAGGTCTCCATTCTCACTGACCGCAGGTCTCCATTCTCACTGACCGCAGGTCTCCATTCTCACTGACCCCAGTCCTCCATTCTCACTGACCACAAGTCTCTATTCTCACTGACACCAGGTCTCCATTCTCACTGACCACAGGTCTCCATTCTCACTGACCGCAGGTCTCCATTCTCACTGACCGCAGGTCTCCATTCTCACTGACACCAGGTCTCCATTCTCACTGACCGCAGGTCTCCATTCTCACTGACCACAGGTCTCCATTCTCACTGACCGCTGGTCTCCATTCTCACTGACCGCAGGTCTCCATTCTCAGTGACCGCAGGTCTCCATTCTCACTGACCGCAGGTCTCCATTCTCACTGACCGCAGGTCTCCATTCTCACTGACCGCTGGACTCCATTCTCACCGACCGCAGGTCTCCATTCTCACTGACCGCAGGTCTCCATTCTCACTGACCGCTGGTCTCCATTCTCACTGACCGCAGGTCTCCATTCTCACTGACCGCAGGTCTCCATTCTCAATGACCACAGGTCTCCATTCTCACTGACCGCAGGTCTCCATTCTCAATGACCACAGGTCTCCATTCTCACTGACCGCAGGTCTCCATTCTCAATGACCACAGGTCTCCATTCTCACTAACCGCTGGACTCCATTCTCACTGACCGCAGGTCTCCATTCTCAATGACCACAGGTCTCCATTCTCACTGACCCAGGTCTCCATTCTCACTGACCACAGGTCTCCATTCTCACTGACCGCAGGTCTCCATTCTCACTGACCGCTGGACTCCAATCTCACTGACCGTAGGTCTCCATTCTCACTGACCACAGGTCTCCATTCTCACTGACCGCTGGACTCCATTCTCACTGACCGCTGG
The DNA here is from genome assembly GCA_030390025.1 of Squalus acanthias. NCBI lineage: Eukaryota > Metazoa > Chordata > Chondrichthyes > Squaliformes > Squalidae > Squalus > Squalus acanthias. The sequence goes on from CM059438.1 coordinate 53,949,154, forward strand.
ACTCCATTCTCACTGACCGCAGGTCTCCATTCTCACTGACCGCTGGACTCCATTCTCAGTGACCGTAGGTCTCTATTCTCACAGACCACAGGTCTCCATTCTCACTGACCTCAGGTCTCCATTCTCACTGACCACAGGTCTCCATTCTCACTGACCTCAGGTCTCCATTCTCACTGACCACAGGTCTCCATTCTCACTGACCGCAGGTCTCTATTCTCACAGACCTCAGGTCTCCATTCTCACTGACCACAGGTCTCCATTCTCACTGACCACAGATCTCCATTCTCACTGACCGCAGGACTCCATTCTCACTGACTGCAGGTCTCCATTCTCACTGACCGCAGGTCTCTATTCTCACAGACCTCAGGTCTCCATTCTCACTGACCACAGGTCTCCATTCTCACTGACCTCAGGTCTCCATTCTCACTGACCACAGGTCTCCATTCTCACTGACCGCAGGTCTCTATTCTCACAGACCACAGGTCTCCATTCTCACTGACCTCAGGTCTCCATTCTCACTGACCACAGGTCTCCATTCTCACTGACCGCAGGTCTCCATTCTCACTGACCACAGGTCTCCATTCTCACTGACCGCTGGACTCCATTCTCAGTGACCGTAGGTCTCTATTCTCACAGACCACAGGTCTCCATTCTCACTGACCTCAGGTCTCCATTCTCACTGACCACAGGTCTCCATTCTCATTGACCTCAGGTCTCCATTCTCACTGACCGCAGGTCTCCATTCTCACTGACCGCAGGTCTCCATTCTCACTGACCGCAGGTCTCCATTCTCAGTGACCGCAGGTCTCCATTCTCACTGACCGCAGGTCTCCATTCTCACTGACCGCAGGTCTCCATTCTCACTGACCGCAGGTCTCCATTCTCACTGACCACAGGTCTCCATTTTCACTGACCGCAGGTCTCCATTCTGATAGGAAACACAAGGAGAGGCATATAAACTAAAGGGTACAATTCTAAAGGGAGTGCAGGAACAGAGAGACCTGGTGGTATATGTGCACAAATCATTGAAGGTGGCAGGGCAGGTTGAGAAAGCGGTTTAAAATGCATACGGGATTCTGGGCTTCATAAATACAGGCATAGAGTACAAAAGCATGGAAGTTATGATGAACCTGTATAAAACACTGGTTCTGCCACAACCGGAGTATTGTGTCCAATTCTGGGCACCGCACTTTAGGAAGGATGTGAAGGCTTTAGAGAGGGTGCAGAAAAGATTTACAAGAATGGTTCCAGGAATGAGGGACATCAGTTACGTGGATAGACCGGAGAAACTGGGGTTGTTCTCCTTAGAGCAGAGAAGATTGAAAGGAGATTTGATAGAGGTGTTCAAAATCATGAGGGGTCTAGACAGAGCAGAGAGAAACTGTTCCCATTGGCGGAAGGGTCGAGAACCAGAGGACACAGATTCAAGGTGATTGGCAGAAGGTCCAAAGGCGACATGAGGAAAAACATTTTTACGCAGCGAGTGGTTATGATCTGGAATGCTCTGCCTGAAAGGGTGGTGGAGGCAGATTCAAGCAGGGCTACGGAGAAAGGGCGGGGGACGGGGACTACCTGAAGTGCTCTTGAAGAGAGGCGGCACAGACTCGACAAGCCGAATGGCCTTCTAATATGCTGTAACGCATCTATGATTCTATGACTGTGAGGGGTCAGTGCGGGGATTCCCTGTGTCTGTGAGGGGTCAGTGCGGGGGTTGTTGTGTCTGTGAGGGGTCAGTGTGGGGATTGTTGTGTGTGTGAGGGGTCAGTGCGGGGGTTGTTGTGTCTGTGAGGGGTCAGTGTGGGGATTGTTGTGTGTGTGAGGGGTCAGTGTGGGGATTGTTGTGTGTGTGAGGGGTCAGTGTGGGGGTTATTGTGTCTGTGAGGGGTCAGTGTGGGGATTGTGTGTGTGAGGGGTCAGTGCGGGGGTTGTTGTGTCTGTGAGGGGTCAGTGTGGGGATTGTTGTGTCTGTGAGGGGTCAGTGCGGGGGTTGTTGTGTCTGTGAGGGGTCAGTGTGGGGATTGTTGTCTGTGTGACGGGTCAGTGTGGGGATTGTTGTCTGTGTGACGGGTCAGTGTGGGGATTGTTGTCTGTGTGACGGGTCAGTGTGGGGATTGTTGTGTGTGTGAGGGGTCAGTGTGGGGATTGTTGTGTGTGTGAGGGGTCAGTGCGGGGATTGTTGTGTCTGTGAGGGGTCAGTGTGGGGATTGTTGTGTGTGTGAGGGGTCAGTGTGGGGATTGTTGTGTCTGTGAGGGGTCAGTGTGGGGATTGTTGTGTCTGTGAGGGGTCAGTGTGGGGATTGTTGTCTGTGTGAGGGGTCAGTGTGGGGATTGTTGTCTGTGTGAGGGGTCAGTGTGGGGATTGTTGTGTGTGTGAGGGGTCAGTGCGGGGATTGTTGTGTCTGTGAGGGGTCAGTGTGGGGATTGTTGTGTCTGTGAGGGGTCAGTGCGGGGATTGTTGTGTCTGTGAGGGGTCAGTGTGGGGATTGTTGTCTGTGTGACGGGTCAGTGCGGGGATTGTTGTGTGTGTGAGGGGTCAGTGCGGGGATTGTTGTGTGTGTGAGGGGTCAGTGCGGGGATTGTTGTGTGTGTGAGGGGTCAGTGCGGGGATTGTTGTCTGTGTGAGGGGTCAGTGTGGGGATTGTTGTGTCTGTGAGGGGTCAGTGCGGGGATTGTTGTGTGTGTGAGGGGTCAGTGCGGGGGTTGTTGTGTCTGTGAGGGGTCAGTGTGGGGATTGTTGTGTGTGTGAGGGGTCAGTGCGGGGATTGTTGTCTGTGTGAGGGGTCAGTGTGGGGATTGTTGTGTGTGTGAGGGGTCAGTGCGGGGATTGTTGTCTGTGTGAGGGGTCAGTGCGGGGATTGTTGTGTCTGTGAGGGGTCAATGTGTAACCCGGGGAGGATGGGCCCGGTGTGATCAGACAGTGTGTAACCCGGGGAGGATGGGCCCGGTGTGATCAGACAGTGTGTAACCCGGGGAGGATGGGCCCAGTGAGATCAGACAGTGTGTAACCCGGGGAGGATGGGCCCAGTGAGATCAGACAGTGTGTAACCCGGGGAGGATGGGCCCGGTGTGATCAGACAGTGTGTAACCCGGGGAGGATGGGCCCAGTGAGATCAGACAGTGTGTAACCCGGGGAGGATGGGCCCAGTGAGATCAGACAGTGTGTAACCCGGGGAGGATGGGCCCGGTGTGATCAGACAGTGTGTAACCCGGGGAGGATGGGCCCAGTGAGATCAGACAGTGTGTAACCCGGGGAGGATGGGCCCGGTGTGATCAGACAGTGTGTAACCCGGGGAGGATGGGCCCAGTGAGATCAGACAGTGTGTAACCCGGGGAGGATGGGCCCGGTGTGATCAGACAGTGTGTAACCCGGGGAGGATGGGCCCAGTGAGATCAGACAGTGTGTAACCCGGGGAGGATGGGCCCAGTGAGATCAGACAGTGTGTAACTGGGGAGGATGGGCCCAGTGAGATCAGACAGTGTGTAACTGGGGAGGATGGGCCCCAGTGAGATCAGACAGTGTGTAACCCGGGGAGGATGGGCCCCAGTGAGATCAGACAGTGTGTAACTGGGGAGGATGGGCCCCAGTGAGATCAGACAGTGTGTAACTGGGGAGGATGGGCCCCAGTGAGATCAGACAGTGTATAACCCGGGGAGGATGGGGCCCAGTGAGATCAGACAGTGTGTAACTGGGGAGGATGGGCCCCAGTGAGATCAGACAGTGTGTAACCCGGGGAGATGGGCCCCAGTGAGATCAGACAGTGTGTAACCCGGGGAGGATGGGCCCAGTGAGATCAGACTGTGTGTAACCCGGGGAGGATGGGCCCCAGTGAGATCAGACAGTGTATAATCCGGGGAGGATGGGCCCCAGTGAGATCAGACAGTGTGTAACTGGGGAGGATGGGCCCAGTGTCATCAGACAGTGTGTAATCCGGGTAGGATGGGCCCCAGTGAGATCAGACAGTGTATAACCCGGGGAGGATGGGCCCCAGTGAGATCAGACAGTGTGTAACTGGGGAGGATGGGCCCCAGTGAGATCAGACAGTGTGTAACCCGGGGAGGATGGGCCCCAGTGAGATCAGACAGTGTGTAACTGGGGAGGATGGGCCCCAGTGAGATCAGACAGTGTGTAACTGGGGAGGATGGGCCCCAGTGAGATCAGACAGTGTGTAACTGGGGAGGATGGGCCCCAGTGAGATCAGACAGTGTGTAACTGGGGAGGATGGGCCCAGTGAGATCAGACAGTGTGTAACTGGGGAGGATGGGCCCCAGTGAGATCAGACTGTGTGTAACCCGGGGAGGATGGGCCCAGTGAGATCAGACAGTGTGTAACTGGGGAGGATGGGCCCCAGTGAGATCAGACAGTGTATAACCCGGGGAGGATGGGGCCCAGTGAGATCAGACAGTGTGTAACTGGGGAGGATGGGCCCAGTGTGATCAGACAGTGTGTAACTGGGGAGGATGGGCCCAGTGAGATCAGACAGTGTGTAACCCGGGGAGGATGGGCCCAGTGAGATCAGACAGTGTGTAACCCGGGGAGGATGGGCCCAGTGAGATCAGACAGTGTGTAACCCGGGGAGGATGGGCCCAGTGAGATCAGACAGTGTGTAACCCGGGGAGGATGGGCCCCAGTGAGATCAGACAGTGTGTAACCCGGGGAGGATGGGCCCCAGTGAGATCAGACAGTGTGTAACTGGGGAGGATGGGCCCCAGTGAGATCAGACAGTGTGTAACCCGGGGAGGATGGGCCCCAGTGAGATCAGACAGTGTGTAACTGGGGAGGAGGGGCCCCAGTGAGATCAGACAGTGTGTAACCCGGGGAGGATGGGCCCCAGTGAGATCAGACAGTGTGTAACTGGGGAGGAGGGGCCCCAGTGAGATCAGACAGTGTGTAACTGGGGAGGATGGGCCCAGTGAGATCAGACAGTGTGTAACCCGGGGAGGATGGGCCCGGTGTGATCAGACAGTGTGTAACCCGGGGAGGATGGGCCCAGTGAGATCAGACAGTGTGTAACCCAGGGAGGATGGGCCCAGTGAGATCAGACAGTGTGTAACCCGGGGAGGATGGGCCCAGTGAGATCAGACAGTGTGTAACTGGGGAGGATGGGCCCCAGTGAGATCAGACAGTGTATAACCCGGGGAGGATGGGCCCCAGTGAGATCAGACAGTGTGTAACCCGGGGAGGATGGGCCCCAGTGAGATCAGACAGTGTGTAACTGGGGAGGATGGGCCCCAGTGAGATCAGACAGTGTATAACCCGGGGAGGATGGGCCCCAGTGAGATCAGACAGTGTGTAACCCGGGGAGGATGGGCCCCAGTGAGATCAGACAGTGTGTAACTGGGGAGGATGGGCCCCAGTGAGATCAGACAGTGTGTAACCCGGGGAGGATGGGCCCCAGTGAGATCAGACAGTGTATAACCCGGGGAGGATGGGCCCCAGTGAGATCAGACAGTGTGTAACTGGGGAGGATGGGCCCCAGTGAGATCAGACAGTGTATAACCCGGGGAGGATGGGCCCCAGTGAGATCAGACAGTGTATAACCCGGGGAGGATGGGCCCCAGTGAGATCAGACAGTGTGTAACTGGGGAGGATGGGCCCAGTGAGATCAGACAGTGTGTAACTGGGGAGGATGGGCCCCAGTGAGATCAGACAGTGTGTAACTGGGGAGGATGGGCCCCAGTGAGATCAGACAGTGTGTAACTGGGGAGGATGGGCCCAGTGAGATCTGTCAGTGTGTAACTGGGGAGGATGGGCCCAGTGAGATCAGACAGTGTGTAACTGGGGAGGATGGGCCCAGTGTGATCAGACAGTGTGTAACCCGGGGAGGATGGGCCCAGTGAGATCAGACAGTGTGTAACTGGGGAGGATGGGCCCAGTGAGATCAGACAGTGTGTAACTGGGGAGGAAGGGCCCAGTGAGATCAGACAGTGTGTAACTGGGGAGGATGGGCCCCAGTGAGATCAGACAGTGTGTAACTGGGGAGGATGGGCCCCAGTGAGATCAGACAGTGTGTAACTGGGGAGGATGGGCCCAGTGTGATCAGACAGTGTGTAACTGGGGAGGATGGGCCCAGTGAGATCTGTCAGTGTGTAACTGGGGAGGATGGGCCCAGTGAGATCAGACAGTGTGTAACCCGGGGAGGATGGGCCCCAGTGAGATCAGACAGTGTGTAACCCGGGAGGATGGGCCCAGTGAGATCAGACAGTGTGTAACTGGGGAGGATGGGCCCCAGTGAGATCAGACAGTGTGTAACCCGGGAGGATGGGCCCAGTGAGATCAGACAGTGTGTAACCCGGGGAGGATGGGCCCCAGTGAGATCAGACAGTGTGTAACCCGGGGAGGATGGGCCCCAGTGAGATCAGACAGTGTGTAACTGGGGAGGATGGGCCCCAGTGAGATCAGACAGTGTGTAACTGGGGAGGATGGGCCCACTGAGATCAGACTGTGTGTAACCCGGGGAGGATGGGCCCCAGTGAGATCAGACAGTGTATAATCCGGGGAGGATGGGCCCCAGTGAGATCAGACAGTGTGTAACTGGGGAGGATAGGCCCAGTGTCATCAGACAGTGTGTAATCCGGGGAGGATGGGCCCCAGTGAGATCAGACAGTGTGTAACTGGGGAGGATGGGCCCAGTGAGATCAGACAGTGTATAACCCGGGGAGGATGGGCCCCAGTGAGATCAGACAGTGTGTAACTGGGGAGGATGGGCCCCAGTGAGATCAGACAGTGTGTAACCCGGGGAGGATGGGCCCCAGTGAGATCAGACAGTGTGTAACTGGGGAGGATGGGCCCCAGTGAGATCAGACAGTGTGTAACCCGGGGAGGATGGGCCCACTGAGATCAGACTGTGTGTAACTGGGGAGGATGGGCCCCAGTGAGATCAGACAGTGTGTAACCCGGGGAGGATGGGCCCACTGAGATCAGACTGTGTGTAACCCGGGGAGGATGGGCCCCAGTGAGATCAGACAGTGTGTAACTGGGGAGGATGGGCCCCAGTGAGATCAGACAGTGTGTAACTGGGGAGGATGGGCCCCAGTGAGATCAGACAGTGTGTAACTGGGGAGGATGGGCCCAGTGTGATCAGACAGTGTGTAACTGGGGAGGATGGGCCCCAGTGAGATCAGACTGTGTGTAACCCGGGGAGGATGGGGCCCAGTGAGATCAGACAGTGTGTAACTGGGGAGGATGGGCCCCAGTGAGATCAGACAGTGTATAACCCGGGGAGGATGGGGCCCAGTGAGATCAGACAGTGTGTAACTGGGGAGGATGGGCCCAGTGAGATCAGACAGTGTGTAACTGGGGAGGAGGGGCCCCAGTGAGATCAGACAGTGTGTAACTGGGGAGGATGGGCCCCAGTGAGATCAGACAGTGTGTAACCCGGGGAGGATGGGCCCCAGTGAGATCAGACAGTGTGTAACCCGGGGAGGATGGGCCCAGTGAGATCAGACAGTGTGTAACTGGGGAGGATGGGCCCAGTGAGATCAGACAGTGTGTAACCCGGGGAGGATGGGCCCCAGTGAGATCAGACAGTGTGTAACCCGGGGAGGATGGGCCCACTGAGATCAGACAGTGTGTAACCCGGGGAGGATGGGCCCAGTGAGATCAGACAGTGTGTAACCCGGGGAGGATGGGCCCAGTGAGATCAGACAGTGTGTAACCCGGGGAGGATGGGCCCCAGTGAGATCAGACAGTGTGTAACTGGGGAGGATGGGCCCCAGTGAGATCAGACAGTGTATAACCCGGGGAGGATGGGCCCCAGTGAGATCAGACAGTGTATAACCCGGGGAGGATGGGCCCCAGTGAGATCAGACAGTGTGTAACTGGGGAGGATGGGCCCCAGTGAGATCAGACAGTGTATAACCCGGGGAGGATGGGCCCCAGTGAGATCAGACAGTGTATAACCCGGGGAGGATGGGCCCCAGTGAGATCAGACAGTGTGTAACTGGGGAGGATGGGCCCCAGTGAGATCAGACAGTGTGTAACTGGGGAGGATGGGCCCAGTGAGATCTGTCAGTGTGTAACTGGGGAGGATGGGCCCAGTGAGATCAGACAGTGTGTAACTGGGGAGGATGGGCCCCAGCGAGATCAGACTGTGTGTAACCCGGGGAGGATGGGGCCCAGTGAGATCAGACAGTGTGTAACTGGGGAGGATGGGCCCCAGTGAGATCAGACAGTGTATAACCCGGGGAGGATGGGCCCCAGTGAGATCAGACAGTGTATAACCCGGGGAGGATGGGCCCCAGTGAGATCAGACAGTGTGTAACTGGGGAGGATGGGCCCCAGTGAGATCAGACAGTGTGTAGTCCGGGGAGGATGGGCCCAGTGTGATCAGACAGTGTGTAACCCGGGGAGGATGGGCCCCAGTGAGATCAGACAGTGTATAACCCGGGGAGGATGGGCCCCAGTGTGATCAGACAGTGTGTAACCCGGGGAGGATGGGCCCCAGTGTGATCAGACAGTGTGTAACTGGGGAGGATGGGCCCCAGTGAGATCAGACAGTGTGTAACTGGGGAGGATGGGCCCCAGTGAGATCAGACAGTGTGTAACTGGGGAGGATGGGCCCCAGTGAGATCAGACAGTGTGTAACTGGGGAGGATGGGCCCAGTGAGATCAGACAGTGTGTAACTGGGGAGGATGGGCCCAGTGAGATCAGACAGTGGGTAACTGGGGAGGATGGGGCCCAGTGAGATCAGACAGTGTGTAACCCGGGGAGGATGGGCTCAGTGAGATCAGACAGTGTGTAACCCGGGGAGGATGGGCCCCAGTGAGATCAGACAGTGTGTAACCCGGGGAGGATGGGGCCCAGTGAGATCAGACAGTGTATAACCCGGGGAGGATGGGGCCCAGTGAGATCAGACAGTGTGTAACTGGGGAGGATGGGCCCAGTGAGATCAGACAGTGTGTAACCTGGGGAGGAGGGGCCCAGTGAGATCAGACAGTGTGTAACTGGGGAGGATGGGCCCAGTGAGATCAGACAGTGTGTAACCTGGGGAGGAGGGGCCCCAGTGAGATCAGACAGTGTGTAACTGGGGAGGATGGGCCCAGTGAGATCAGACAGTGTGTAACTGGGGAGGAGGGGCCCCAGTGAGATCAGACAGTGTGTAACTGGGGAGGAGGGGCCCCAGTGAGATCAGACAGTGTGTAACCCGGGGAGGATGGGGCCCAGTGAGATCAGACAGTGTGTAACCCGGGGAGGATGGGCCCAGTGAGATCAGACAGTGTGTAACTGGGGAGGAGGGGCCCCAGTGAGATCAGACAGTGTGTAACCCGGGGAGGATGGGCCCCAGTGAGATCAGACAGTGTGTAACCCGGGGAGGAAGGGCCCACTGAGATCAGACAGTGTGTAACCCGGGGAGGATGGGCCCAGTGAGATCAGACAGTGTGTAACCCGGGGAGGATGGGCCCGGTGAGATCAGACAGTGTGTAACCCGGGGAGGATGGGCCCAGTGAGATCAGACAGTGTGTAACTGGGGAGGATGGGCTCAGTGAGATCAGACAGTGTGTAACCCGGGGAGGATGGGCCCAGTGAGATCAGACAGTGTGTAACTGGGGAGGATGGGCCCAGTGAGATCAGACAGTGTGTAACTGGGGAGGATGGGCCCCAGTGAGATCAGACAGTGTATAACCCGGGGAGGATGGGCCCAGTGAGATCAGACAGTGTGTAACTGGGGAGGATGGGCCCAGTGTGATCAGACAGTGTGTAACTGGGGAGGATGGGCCCAGTGAGATCAGACAGTGTATAACCCGGGGAGGATGGGCCCCAGTGAGATCAGACAGTGTGTAACTGGGGAGGATGGGCCCAGTGAGATCAGACAGTGTGTAACCCGGGGAGGATGGGCCCCAGTGAGATCAGACAGTGTGTAACTGGGGAGGATGGGCCCCAGTGAGATCAGACTGTGTGTAACTGGGGAGGATGGGCCCCAGTGAGATCAGACAGTGTGTAACTGGGGAGGATGGGCCCCAGTGAGATCAGACAGTGTGTAACTGGGGAGGATGGGCCCAGTGAGATCAGACAGTGTGTAACTGGGGAGGATGGGCCCCAGTGAGATCAGACTGTGTGTAACTGGGGAGGATGGGCCCAGTGAGATCAGACAGTGTGTAACTGGGGAGGATGGGCCCCAGTGAGATCAGACAGTGTGTAACTGGGGAGGATGGGCCCCAGTGAGATCAGACAGTGTGTAACTGGGGAGGATGGGCCCCAGTGAGATCAGACAGTGTGTAACTGGGGAGGATGGGCCCAGTGAGATCAGACAGTGTGTAACTGGGGAGGATGGGCCCAGTGAGATCAGACAGTGTGTAACTGGGGAGGATGGGCCCCAGTGAGATCAGACTGTGTGTAACCCGGGGAGGATGGGCCCCAGTGAGATCAGACAGTGTGTAACTGGGGAGGATGGGCCCCAGTGAGATCAGACAGTGTGTAACTGGGGAGGATGGGCCCAGTGAGATCAGACAGTGTGTAACTGGGGAGGATGGGCCCAGTGAGATCAGACAGTGTGTAACTGGGGAGGATGGGCCCAGTGAGATCAGACAGTGTGTAACTGGGGAGGATGGGCCCAGTGAGATCAGACAGTGTGTAACTGGGGAGGATGGGCCCCAGTGAGATCAGACAGTGTGTAACTGGGGAGGATGGGCCCCAGTGAGATCAGACTGTGTGTAACCCGGGGAGGATGGGCCCCAGTGAGATCAGACAGTGTGTAACCCGGGGAGGATGGGCCCCAGTGAGATCAGACAGTGTGTAACTGGGGAGGATGGGCCCCAGTGAGATCAGACTGTGTGTAACCCGGGGAGGATGGGCCCCAGTGAGATCAGACAGTGTGTAACCCGGGGAGGATGGGCCCCAGTGAGATCAGACAGTGTGTAACTGGGGAGGATGGGCCCCAGTGAGATCAGACAGTGTGTAACTGGGGAGGATGGGCCCAGTGAGATCAGACAGTGTGTAACTGGGGAGGATGGGCCCCAGTGAGATCAGACAGTGTGTAACTGGGGAGGATGGGCCCCAGTGAGATCAGACAGTGTGTAACTGGGGAGGATGGGCCCAGTGAGATCAGACAGTGTGTAACTGGGGAGGATGGGCCCCAGTGAGATCAGACTGTGTGTAACCCGGGGAGGATGGGCCCCAGTGAGATCAGACAGTGTGTAACTGGGGAGGATGGGCCCAGTGAGATCAGACAGTGTGTAACCCGGGGAGGATGGGCCCCAGTGTGATCAGACAGTGTGTAACTGGGGAGGATGGGCCCAGTGAGATCAGACAGTGTGTAACTGGGGAGGATGGGCCCCAGTGAGATCAGACTGTGTGTAACCCGGGGAGGATGGGCCCCAGTGAGATCAGACAGTGTGTAACTGGGGAGGATGGGCCCAGTGAGATCAGACAGTGTGTAACCCGGGGAGGATGGGCCCCAGTGTGATCAGACAGTGTGTAACTGGGGAGGATGGGCCCAGTGAGATCAGACAGTGTGTAACCCGGGGAGGATGGGCCCCAGTGTGATCAGACAGTGTGTAACTGGGGAGGATGGGTTGTGTCTGTGAGGGGTCAGTGGGGGAGGGGGGTTCCCTGTGTCTCAGAGTTGGGGTCGTATGCGTGTACATGACGTCAGACGGTGGGCGGGGCTGCATGACGCCAGGCGGTGGGCGGGGTCTGATGGCGGTGGGCGGGGCCGGGTACACGGTGCGGTGGGCGGGGTCTGGTGACGCGGTGCGGTGGGCGGGGTCTGGTGACGCGGTGTGGTGGGCGGGGCTGGTGACGCGGTGCGGTGGGCGCGGGGAGGGTGTGTCGGTGACGCGGCGGGGGGCGGGGCTGGTTGCGCGTGGAGCCGGGGTCAGAGGACGGGGAGTGAGAGCGCGAGCGAGATGTACCGGATTGAGGAGCGCGGCGGCGAGAACACCGGCACCTACCGGCTTTACCTGAGTGAGTGAGCCCAGAGAGGGGTGGGGGTGGCCCGGCGCGGGGGGGGCCCGGCGCGGGGGGAGAGGCTGGTTGGCCGGGTGTCGGCAGCGTGCTCGCCCTCCTCCCCGGGCCTCCACTGATTGCCGGGATCCCCGGGCTGGGCTGCGTTTTCTCTGGTGTTCAGGCGGTGGGAGGGAGCTGCTCCCGAGCGGCTTACAGGGGAGGGGGAGGGGGAGGGCTGGATGGGTTTTAGTTTTGGGGGGAGGATTTGGGGGGTGTTAGGTTGGTGGCGGGGGGGCCGGGTTGGTTGGTTTGTTTGGGGGTGAGGGGTAGGGTTGGTTTGGGGGGGAGGGGGTGCCGGGTTGGTTTGGGGGGGAGGGGGTGCCGGGTTGGTTTGGGGGGGGAGGGGGTGCCGGGTTGGTTTGGGGGGGGAGGGGGTGCCGGGTTGGTTTGGGGGGGGAGGGGGTGCCGGGTTGGTTTGGGGGGGGGAGGGGGTGCCGGGTTGGTTTGGGGGGGGAGGGGGTGCCGGGTTGGTTTGGGGGGGGGGAGGGGTGGGTTGGTTTGGGGGGGGGGAGGGGGTGGGTTGGTTTGGGGGGGGGAGGGGGTGGGTTGGTTTGGGGGGGGGAGGGGGAGGGTTGGTTTGGGGGGGGAGGGGGTGGGTTGGTTTGGGGGGGGAGGGGGTGCCGGGGTGGTTTGGGGGGGAGTGGGTGGGGTGGTTTGGGGGGGAGCGGGGGGGTGGGTTGGTTTGGGGGGGAGGGGGTGCCGGGGTGGTTTGGGGGGAGTGGGTGGGTTGGTTTGGGGGGGAGGGGGAGGGGTGGTTTGGGGGGAGTGGGTGGGTTGGTTTGGGGGGGAGGGGGTGCCGGGGTGGTTTGGGGGGAGTGGGTGGGTTGGTTTGGGGGGGGAGGGGGTGCCGGGGTGGTTTGGGGGGAGTGGGTGGGTTGGTTTGGGGGGGAGGGGGTGCCGGGGTGGTTTGGGGGGAGTGGGTGGGTGGGTTGGTTTGGGGGGGGGAGGGGGTGCCGGGGTGGTTTGGGGGGAGTGGGTGGGTGGGTTGGTTTGGAGGGGAGGGGGTGCCGGGGTGGTTTGGGGGGGGAGGGGGTGCCGGGGTGGTTTGGGGGGGGAGGGGGTGCCGGGGTGGTTTGGGGGGGGAGGGGGGTGCCGGGGTGGTTTGGGGGGGAGGGGGTGCCGGGGTGGTTTGGGGGGGGAGGGGGTGCCGGGGGTGGTTTGGGGGGGAGGGGGTGCCGGGGTGGTTTGGGGGGGAGGGGGTGCCGGGTTGGTTTGGGGGGGAGGGGGTGCCGGGGTGGTTTGGGGGGAGTGGGTGGGTGGGTTGGTTTGGAGGGGAGGGGGTGCCGGGGTGGTTTGGGGGGAGTGGGTGGGTGGGTTGGTTTGGAGGGGAGGGGGTGCCGGGGTGGTTTGGGGGGAGTGGGTGGGTTGGTTTGGGGGGGAGGGGGTGCCGGGGTGGTTTGGGGGGAGTGGGTGGGTTGGTTTGGGGGGAGGGGGTGCCGGGGTGGTTTGGGGGGGAGGGGTGGGTGGGTTGGTTTTGGGAATGCTGGGTTGGCTAATGGGGTGCTCCCACTGTGTTTCTGACACTCTCTCTCTGTTTCTCTCTTAAAGGCAATGCCAAGGGCCAGTTCCTGTCTCCTTTCCATGACATCCCGCTGTACGCGGCAAAGACTCAGGTAATTGGGTGCACGTCTGCCCCCACCCCCCAGGCCAGTGTCTGTCCTGTTGTGTGTGTGTGCCCCCCCCCCCCCCCCCCCCCCCCCCAAACCTATCTGCTACCTCTGTCCCCCCCACCCCCGACTGGTGTCTGTTACTTCTTCCCCCGCCCTTTCCCTTTGCTCCACACCTGCCCTTGACAGTGTGTGGGGCTTTGGCTATTCTTAGCAGCGGCTGTCCTTGCATGTGGATGTGACAGATGAGGAGCAGTCCCTTCCTTCTCCGCACCCCATGACTGGAGCAACCTGCAATCCTATTCCTTGATGAATGAGTGTGGGCGCTTGTTCAGGATGCCCCTGATTCCCTTGGGTCCTGTTATTTCAGCTTGTGAAGATGTTCTTTGGCAGGTTCTAGATGCCGAGAGTCCAAGGCACCACAGGTGGCTCAGCTGCACGGGGGGAGGAAGAAGAATGGAAGAGCAATAGTGGTAAGGGATTCGACAGTTACGGGAGCAGACGGGCGTTTCTGCGGCCGTAGACGTGACTCCAGGATGGTATGTTGCCTCTCTGATGCCAGGGTCATGGATGTCACCGAGCGGCTGCAGTGCATTCTGGGGGGAGAGGGTGAACAGCCAGAGGTCGTTGTCCATATCGGTACCAATGACATTCGTAGAAAGAGGAATGAGGTCCCTCAGGCAGAGTTTAGGGAACTAGGAAAGAGATTAAAAAGCAGGATCTCAAAGGTAGTAATCTCCGGATTACTCCCGGTGCCATGTGCTAGTGAGTACAGAAATAGGAGGATAGAGCAGATGAATGCGTGGCTGGAGAGATGGGGCAGGTGGGAGGGCTTTAGATTCCTGAGGCATTGGGACCGTTTCTGGAGGAGGTGGGACCTGTACAAGCCGGACAGGTTGCACCTCAACGGGAACGGGACCAATATCCTCACGGGGGCTTTGCTAGTGCTGTTGGTGGGGGTTTAAACTAGCTTGGCAGGGGGATGGGAACCTGAGAATAGATTCAGAAGGGAGAGAAGCAAAGCTGGAATTAGAAAGCAGAAAAGTAGAAAGTGAATTTGGAAGACAGAGGAAGCAAGGGCTAGAAAATAGACAACAAGGGAGTTTGGCAGTGCTAAATGGTATGTACTTCAATGTAAGGATTATAGGGAATAAGGCAGGTGAGCTGAGAGCACAGATAGACACTTGGGAGTATGATATTATAGCTATTACTGAGACATGGCTGAAAGAAGGGCAGGTATGGCAGCTCAACATTCCTGGTTACAGGGTTTTCAGGCGAGATAGAGGGGGGCGGGGGGGGTCACAGTATTGATTAAATTAACAATTGCAGCTGTGAGGAGGGATGATATGTTAGAAGGCTCATCAAATGAGGCCATATCACAGAATCCCCACAGTGCAGATAGAGGCCATTTCGGCCCATCGAGCCTGCACCGACACATATCCCAGCCTATCCCCGTAACCCCACGTATTTAATCCCCCCTAACACTAAGGGTCAATTTATCATAGCCAAATCAACCTAACCCGCACATCTTTGGACTGTGGGAGGAAACCGGAGCACCCGGAGGAAACCCACGCAGACACGGGGCGAATGTGCAAACTCCACACAGACAGTCACCCGAGGCCGGATTCGAACCCAGGTCCCTGGCGCTGTGAGGCAACAGTGCTAACCACTATGCCACTGTGCTGGGTTGAATTGAAGAACAAAAAAGGGGCGATCACACTGCTGGGAGTGTACTATAGACCCCCAAACAGTCAGAGATAGAAGAGCAAATGTGTAGGCAAATTTCTGAGAAGTGCAAAAACTATAGGGCAGTAATAGTAGGGGATTTTAACTACCCTAATATAAACTGGGATAAAATGAGTGTGAAAGGTATAGAGGGTGCAGAATTCCTAAAATGCATTCAGAGAACTTTTTTAGCCAGTATGTAACAAGCCCAACAAGGGAGGGGGCGGTTCTGGACTTAGTTTTAGGGAATGAAGCTGGGCAGGTGGAAGGGGCATCAGTGGGAGAGCATTTTGGTGCTAGTGATCATAATTCAGTTAGATTTAGGGTAGTTATGGAAAAGGACAAAGATAGACCAGGAATAAAAGTTCTCAATTGGGGAAAAGCCAATTTTGCTAAGCTGAGATGGGATTTAGCCAAAGTGGACTGGAAACAGCTACTTGAAGGTAAATCAGTGGGAGGCATTCAAGGAGGAGATCCTGAGGGTTCAGAGCAAGTATGTTCCCTTAAAGAAAAAGGGTGGGACTAACAAATCTAGAGCCCCCTAGATGTCATGGGACATACAGGGTAAGATAAGGAAAAAAAGGGAGGCTTATGACAGATACCGAGGGCTCAATACTGCAGAAACTCTAGAGGAATATAGAAAGTGCAGGGGTGCAATTAAAAAGGAAATTAGGAAAGCGAAGAGAGAGCATGAAAAAATTTTGGCACGTAAAATCAAGGAAAACCCAAAGATGTTTTATAAATATATTAAGAGTAAGAGGATAACTAAAGAAAGGGTAGGGCCTATTAGAGATCATGAGGGTAATCTGTGTGGAGGCGGAAGACGTGGGTATGGTTCTTAATGAATACATTGCGTCTGTTTTCACAAAAGAGAGGGGCGAAGCAGACATAGCTATCGGGGGAGGAGTGTGAAATATTAGATGAAATAAACATAGTGAGAGAGGAAGTATTAGGGGGCTTAGCAGCTTTGAAAGTGGATAAATCCCCAGGCCCGGATGAAATGTATCCCAGGCTGTTAAGAGGAAATAGCAGAGGCTCTGACCATAATTTTCCAATCCTCTCTGGCTACAGGTGTGGTGCTGGAGGATTGCTAACATTGTACCTTTGTTTAAAAAGGGAGAAAGGGATAGACCGAGTAATTGCAGGCCAGTCAGCCTAACCTCGGTGCTGGGAAAATTATTGGAAAAAGTTCTGAGGGACAGGTTAAATCTTCATTTAGAAAGACACGGATTAATCAAGGATAGTCGGCATGGATTTGTTAAGGGACAGTCGTGTCTGACGAACTTGATTGAATTTTTTGAGGAGGTAACAAGGAGGGTTGATGAGGGTTGTGCGTTTGATGTAGTGTATATGGATTTTAGCCAGGCTTTTGATAAGGTCCCACATGGCAGACTGGTCACGAAAGTAAAAGCCCATGGGATCCAGGGCAAAGTGTCAAGTTGGATTCAAAACTGGCTCGGAGACAGGAAGCAGAGGGTAAAGTTTGATGGGTGTTTTTGTGACTGGAAGGCTGTTCCCAGTGGGGTTCCGCAGGGCTCAGTACTAGGTCCTTTGCTTTTTGTGGTATATATCAATGATCTAGACTTGAATATAGGGGGTATGATTAAGAAGTTTGCAGATGATACTGAAATCGACTGTGGTTGACACTGAAGAAGGAAGCTGTAGACTGCAGGAAGATATCAATGAACTGGTCAGGTGGGCAGAACAGTGGCAAATGGAATTCAATCTGGAGAAGTGTGAGGTAATACATTTGGGGAGGACTAACAAGGAAAGGGAATACACATTAAACGGTAGGACACTGAGTAGTGTAGAGGAACAAAGGGACCTTGGAGTACATGTCCACAGATCCCTGAAGGTACCAGGCCAGGTAGACAAGGTAGTTAAGAAGGCATACGGAATGCTTGCCTTTATTAGCCGAGGCATAGAATACAAGAGCAGGGGGGTTATGCTTCAACTGTATAAAACACTAGTTAGGCCACAGTTAGAGTACTGCGTGCAGTTCTGGTCACCACATTACAGGAAAGATGTGATTGCACTAGAGAGGGAACAGAGGAGAGTTACGAGGATGTTGCCTGGACTGGAGAATTTTAGCTACGAGGAAAGATTGGATAGGCTGGGTTTGTTTTCTTTGGAACAGAGGAGGCTGAGGGAGACCTTTATTGAGGTGTATAAAATTATGAGGGACCTCGATAGAATGGACAGGAAGGACCTATTTCCTTTAGCAGTGTGGTCAACAACCAGGGGGCATAGATTTAAAGTAATTGGTGGAAGGTTTAGAGGGGATTTGAGGGGAAATTTCTTCACCCAGAGGGTGGTTGGGGTCTGGAACTCGCTGCCTGAAAGGGTGGTAGAGGCAGGAACCCTCACCACAAGTGCTTGGGTGTGCACTTGAAGTGCCGTAACCTACAGGGCTACGGACCAAGAGCTGGAAAGTGGGATTAGGCTGGCTAGCTCTTTGTCGGCCGGCGCAAACACGATGGGCCGAAATGGCCTCCTTCCGTGCTGTAAATTTCTGAGATTCTGTGATTAGCTGCCTGTCTGCGAGCTGGGTGAGGCTGGGCGCTAGGCTGGCTCAATGTTTGGCAAGGCAGGGTCCAGTTCATGCAGTTTTTGCCATAGATGTTCCCTAGGCTCAGGCTCAGCCTCCTCTGCTCTACCCCACAGGGGCCCAGATGTGACCCCATTTCACACTTTTGGCCTAGTGTTTAGGAGGTCTTGTCAAATGCCAGGTTTGGGGGCATGGTGAGGTACCTCTCCATGTTTGTGAGGTAGTGCAGTCCAACAGGCCACAGCTTTCATACCTTTATCATGTCGGCCATGTTGATTGAAAACGATCCATAAAAGTTCTGGAGCTTATCCTGGAAAGTTGACTGTAAACACTATTCTCGGGTCATCGGGATAGTGTCCTGGACACAGCATGGCCAGAATAGACCTGAAACATGCTAACTTTCACAGGACTATTTGGCCATGTTGTTAGTACCAGGTTCCCTTTCCAAGGCTGCAGCTTCTACTTCAGGGTAATACCCTCCAGCCATTCTCTGGCCTCCGGTTGTTTCTGAAATACCCAGTCCTTGTGCAGCCAGTTTTCGGTGTCAGTTAATTTGCCCTTGCTTTAATGGGCAAGCCAGCCTAGCAACTTGTGTTCAGGAGCCTTGTTTCGAGTCACAGCAACAGGTAACGTTGGTTGATCCCTTTATGTTTCTAGTCTGAATGCTTGACTGTTGATGAGATCCTTTGCCTGTGATCTGCTCACAAATTGGCTTTGGAGTAGGATGGCTGTCAAAAAGAAAGGAGTACTGTGCATTTAGCCACAACGCTCCTTGAAGTTTGGTCACTGCACCCATGTCACAAGTGCTTCATGTAAGATGTGGGCTGGGAGGGGTTACACATAGATAATTACATAGAAATTACAGCACAGAAATAGGCCATTCGACCCAATCAATCCGTGTGGTGTTTATCCTAATCCCATGTGTCTGCCCTGTTCCTGGATCCCTTCATCCCCCTTTCCTTCAACTGCCTGTCTATTCTATTTTTAAATGTTGACATGGTCTCTGCTTCAATCACTAACTCCAGTAGTACATTCCAGTCTCCCAATCCTCTTAATAAAAAAAAGTTTATCCTGCTCTTATATCTACATTTCCTCGTTCTAAACCTTCAATCACTGTTTCTACCTACCCTGTCCCATCCATTCACAATTTTAAATGTCTCTATCTAGTCACCCTGTAATTTCCTCTTCTAATGAAAACCGCTGTCAAACCACACTGTAATCTCCTGTGTTCTAACAAAACGGCCTCACTTTTTCATGACTTCATATTTGTATTTCCTCATGCCAGGCAGTACCCAGTGACTCTGTGCTGTGACCTCTCTATCACATCAACATCCTTCCTACAGTGTGGGGCCCAAACTGCACACTGTACTCCAACTGTGGTCTTACTGAGGTTTAAATAAATTCACCATTACATCTCGACTTTTATATTCTATACCTATTGTCATAAAACGCTGGATTCCATGAGCTTATTATGGCCTTATTCTCTTGAGGTGGTACTTTTAATGTCTTGTGAACCTGAAGCCCCAAATCCCTCTGCTCTTCATCATCTACTATTTAATATACTTTTTAAAATCAATATTCGCCCCTATTTTTGAAGAACCTTACTTGCTGAAGCATAGCTTCATGGATGCAGGCAACTTTCCAGTACCTGACACATTCTGGTAGGAGGAATAAGGAGGCCACATACTGTACTATCTTGTAAGAGTCTAAATGGGGTGGAGGAGCAGAGGGATCGGGGGGTACAGATACACAAATCATTAAAAGTAGCGACGCAGGTTAACAAGGCCAATAAAGAAGCAAACCAAGCACTGGGGCTCATTCCTAGAGAGAGAATTGAAAAGCAGTGAAGTGATGTCAAACTAGTATAGAACCTTGGTTACACCACACCTGGAGCTCTGTGAACAGTTCTGGTCTCCATATTACAAAAAGGATATAGAGGCACTGGAGAAAGAGCAAAAAAGCTTCACAAGGATGATATCAGAACTGAGAGGTTAAACTCATCAGGAAAGACTCAACAGACTGGGGCTCTTTTCTAATAGAGGTCTTTAAGATTATGATGGGGTTTGATAGGGTAGACATAGAGAAGATGTTTCCACTTGTAGGGGAAACCAGAACTAGAGGCCGTAAGTATAAGGTAGTCACTAATAAATCGAATAGGGAATTCAGGACAAACTTCTTTACCCAGAGAGTGGTGAGAATGTGGAACTCGTTGCCACAAGGAGTAGTTGCGGTGAAGAGCATAGATGCATTTAAGGGGAAGCTGGATAAACACGAGGGGGAAAGGAATAGAAGGATATGCTGATAGGGTGAGATGAAGTAGGGTGGGAAGGGGCATGTGTGGAGCATAAACACCAGCATAGACCAGGTGGGCTGAATGGCCTGTTTTTGTGCTGTAATTTCTATAATCACACAGCTTTCCCCATTCAAAGTATCAATTCTTTACCTAAATCTTCCACCTCATATCAATATACCTTTGCAGCTTCCTGTAATCCTCAGAATTATTTACTGTGCCTCCTATTCTAGTATTGTCTGCAAATGTGGACTCCACTCCCTCTAGCTCGATATACAGTGAATAGAAGTGATCTCAGAACAGACCCTGTGGACACCGCTACCCACTTCAAACCACTCGGGGGGGAAAAAACTCCTCTTAACTCCTACTCTGTCCCTCCCTTCTAATTTGCTATCCTCTCTCTCATTTCATACCCATTCATTATTTTCTCTTCATCTCTAATTAAAGATTCCAAAATGTGTTCTCTTTCTGAGAATGGGTCTTACATTGGCCCCTCTCCAGTCCTGGGCTCACATCCACTCTCAATACTGTTATAGTTAAGCGGTCAAAGATAGAATCTACTTGGTTAGAATTAAGGAAGAATAAAGGAGTAATTATGCTACTGGGTGTATACTATAGACCACCAAGTAGTGGGACGGAAATAGCACATTTGCAGGCAAATTACAGAAAGATGCAAGAACTACAGAGTAGTGATAATGGGGGACTTCAATTATCCTAATATAGACTGGGATAGTAAAAGAGTAAAGGGCAAAGAGGGGGGAGGAATTCCTGAAATGTATACAAGAGAACTTTCTTGATCAGTGTCTTTCCAGCCCAACGAGGAAGGAAGCAGTGCTGGATCTAGTTCTGAGGAATGAAGTGGGGCATGTTTAAGCGGGAGAGCATTTTGGGGAACAGTGATCATATCAGGTTTAGAATAAATGTGAGAAGTCGCACAACACCAGGTTATAGTCCAACAGCTTTATTTGAAATCACAAGCTTTCGGAGCGCTGCTCCTTCGTCAGGTGAAGTGAAGTTTGGACACCATCCACACCTTTGATTGCTGTGATTATCTCTCTGCCGAGGTGTGATAAAGGGCAGTTAGAAAGATTAACTGTAATCATCCGGCAGTGTTCTCTGACTATATATGCTGTGACTATATGCATCTCTTCACTTCACCTGACGAAGGAGCAGTGCTCCGAAAGCTTGTGATTTCAAATAAAGCTGTTGGACTATAACCTGGTATTGTGCGACTTCTCACATTTGTCGACCCCAGTCCAACACTGGCATCTCCACATCAGGTTTAGAATAGTTATGGGAAAGGTACAATCAAGCGTAAAAGTACTTAGCTGGAGGAGGGCTAACTTCAGTGAGTTGAAAAGGGGTCTGGCCCAGGTGGATTGGAATCAACAATTGATGGGCAAAACAATGGGAGGCCTTCAAGGAGGAGATGGTTTGGATACAGAGTAGACACATTCCCACGAGGGGAAAGGAAGGGCATCCAAAGCTAGAGCTCCCTGGATGATGAAAGATATAGAGGTTAAAATGAGACAGATAAAGGAGGCTTATGACAATTGTATGGTTCATAACACAGTAGAGAACCAAGCTAAATATAGAAAGTACAGAGGAGATCTAATAAAGGGAATAAGAGTAGCAAAGAGAGAGTAGGAGAATAGATTAGTGGGTAACACAAAATGAACCCAGAAGTCTCTTATAAACACATAAATAGTAACCGGGTAGTCGAAGGATGGATGGGGCCGATTAAGGACCAAAGACATAATCTTGTGGAGGCAGAGAAGGTGTGGTCAACCGTGTCAAAGGCTGCAGACAAGTTGACAAGGATGAGGAGAGATAGTTTGCCACTGTCACAGTCACATAGGATGTAATTTGTGACTTTGATAAGAGCTGTTTCAGAACTGTGGTAGGGGCGGAAACCTGATGGGAGGGGTTCCAACATGGTATGCTGACGGCCCCCAGCTCTACCTCACCACCACCTCTCCCGACCCCTCCACTGTCTCTAAATTGTCAGACTGCTTGTCCGACATCCAGTACTGGATGAGCAGAAATTTCCTCCAACTAATTATTGGGAAGACTGAAGCCATTGTCTTCGGTCCCCGCCACAAACTCCATTCCCTAGCCACCATTCCTCTCCCTGGCAACTGTCTGAGGAAGAACCAGGCTGTTCACAAACATGGTGTCGTATTTGACCCTGAGTTGAGCTTCCGACCACATATCCACGCCATCACTAAGGCCACCTATTTCCACCTCTGTAACATCGCCCGACTCCGCCCCACCTCAGCTCATCTGCTGCTGAAACCCTCACCCATGCCTTTGTTTCCCCTAGACTCAACTATTGTAATGCCCTCCTGGCCGGCTGGCCTCCCACATTCTACCCTACGGAAACTTGAGGTCATCCAGAACTCTACTGCCTGTGTCCTAACTCGCACCAAGTCCCGTTCACCCATCACCCCTGTGCTTGCTGAGGTGTCAAAGTTTGTTTGATAACGCTCCTGTGAAGCGCCTTGGGACATTTTACTACTTTAAAGGTGCTATATAAATGCAAGTTGTCCCACCTCGCATTTAACAATTCACCTTTTAATGACCTATTTGTACACTACTTCATTTTAATATTTTTTAAGATTCCCTCCTCTTGGTCCCCCTTGCTTTCCTTATCACTCTCTCAAACTCCTTATTTTCTCATTTTTATCATACCTCTAAGTCCCACATATCTTCTCCTTCAAAGTTAGTTTGTTTCTTACCTCTTCATTTATAAATGGTATTCTAAAACTTGAAGTAGTTTCCTTTTTTTAATGGTATATATTTATTCTGCACCTTTGCAATTTAAAAAAAAAAAAAAAAAATCCTACTGTCTCCACACACAGACCCAGGTCTCCACGCACACAGACCCACATCCCGGGTCTCCACACCCAGACCCACATCCCGGGTCTCCCCACACCCAGACCCACAGTCCCGGGTCTCCCCACACCCAGACCCACAGTCCCGGGTCTCCCCACACCCAGACCCACAGTCCCGGGTCTCCCCACACCCAGACCCACAGTCCCGGGTCTCCCCACACCCAGACCCACAGTCCCGGGTCTCCCCACACCCAGACCCACAGTCCCGGGTCTCCCCACACCCAGACCCACAGTCCCGGGTCTCCCCACACCCAGACCCACAGTCCCGGGTCTCCCCACACCCAGACCCACAGTCCCGGGTCTCCACACACACAGACCCACAGTCCCGGGTCTCCACACACACAGACCCACAGTCCCGGGTCTCCACACACACAGACCCACAGTCCCGGGTCTCCACACACACAGACCCACAGTCCCGGGTCTCCACACACACAGACCCACAGTCCCGGGTCTCCCCACACACAGACCCACAGTCCCGGGTCTCCCCACACACACACACAGACCCACAGTCCCGGGTCTCCCCACACACACACACACAGACCCACAGTCCCGGGTCTCCCCACACACACACACACAGACCCACAGTCCCGGGTCTCCCCACACACACACACACACAGACCCACAGTCCCGGGTCTCCACACACACACACAGACCCACAGTCCCGGGTCTCCACACACACACACAGACCCACAGTCCCGGGTCTCCACACACACACACAGACCCACAGTCCCGGGTCTCCACACACACAGACCCACAGTCCCGGGTCTCCACACACACAGACCCACAGTCCCGGGTCTCCACACACACAGACCCACAGTCCCGGGTCTGCACACACACAGACCCACAGTCCCGGGTCTCCACACACAGACCCACAGTCCCGGGTCTCCGCGCCCGCAGTCAGATCCACAGTCCCGGGCCGCTTTCTCCTTCCGCTTCACTGCTCATCTTTCTAAAACCTGCCCTATTCCAATCTGTGCCCTTGTTTTGTACTGACAGCTACTCCTTTTCCCTTTTTGTCCAATCTAACACCTCGTTCCTTTATTAGTAGGTCTTTTTCCTCTATTAGAATCGTTCAGCAAAGGAGGCCATTCGGCCCATCGTGCCTGTGCTGGGTCTTTCAAAGAGCTATCCAATTAGTTTCACTCACCTGCTGCTTCCCCATAGCCCTGCAATTTTACCTTTTCAGATATCCTTTTGAAAATTATGATTGAATCTGCAAAGTATTTACAGCACAGAAACAGGCCATTCAGCCCAACAGGTCCATGCTCCACACGAGCCTCCTCCCACCCTGCTTCATCTCACCCTATCAGCATATCCTTCTATTCTTTCCTCCCTCACGTGCTTATCCAGCTTTCCCTTAAAAGCATCGCTACTATTCGCCTCAACTACTCCCTGTGGTAGCGAGTTCCACATTCTAACCACTCTCTGGGTAAAGAAGTTTCTCCTGAATTGGATTTATTGGTGACTATCTTATATTTATGTCTCTAGTTCTGGTCCCGCCTGCAAGTGGAAACATCTTCTCTACGCCTACCCTATCGAACTCTTTCATAATTTTGAAGACCTATCTGATCACCCCTCAGTCTTCTCTTTTCTAGACAAAGACCCAGCCTGTTCAATCTTTCCTGAATGCTATAACCTCTCAGTTCTGGTAAAAGTAAATCTTCTTTCCTAACCTTTTCGTATTCCCTTTTGTCATCCTCTCCTTTGTTGTCTATCTACTTAGTGTATGCCATTTTCGTTCGTTTCAATGTTGCCCTTATTTCTTTATTCATCCACGGTGTGTTTGTTAGCTAGTTTGTTCTTGCTTTTTAGTGAGACATACTCCTGGACTCTCTTGATCACCGTTTTAAATGTTTCCCACTGCTGTTCTATTTCTATGCTTGTAAGTAAATCTTCCAGTTTATTTCCCTATTTCCATTCTCATCTCCTTAAAATCAGCTTTTTTCCAATGTATTACTTTGGTCTTTGTCCTTCTCAATCTTTATCTTAAACCTTATTATGCTGTAATTGCTTTTGCCTCGATGTTCCCCAACACTTACTTGTCTTATACAATAGCAAAATACTGCGGATGCTGGAAATCTGAAATAACAACAGAAAGTGCTGGAAACATTCAGCAGGCCAGGCAGCATCCGTGAAGAGGAGAAACAGAATCAACATTTCGGGTCGAACTCTTCGTCAGAACTGCTAAAGGTTATGGAGGAGAGATGTTTAAGCAGGGACAGGGAGGAGGGGAGGAAAGAACAATGGGAAGGTCTGTGATGGGATGGAAGGCAGGAGCTCCTGACCTGCTGAGTGTTTCCAGCACTTTTTGTTATTTTACTTGTCTTGCCTGTTCTGGTTCATTTCGCATTACTAGATCCAGCAGTGCTCCCTCTCGTCGGGCTTTTTACATTCTGGGTAAGAAAGGAGTCCTGCCCACATTGTAAAACTCCACTCCCTGAACCCCTTTCGCTACCCCTTGCCAGTTTATTTGGGGGTAGTTAAAATCTCCCATGATTATTATTCCATGTCCTTTACTCATTTCATATATTTGCTTACGTGTTTCTTCCAACACCTCCTTTCCACTATTAGGTGGTTTGTAGTATACCCCTATTAGCGTGACCAATCCCTTATCTTTTATTTCACTCCATATGGATTCTGTTTCTAACCTTCGACTGCCATTATCTTATTAATATTAATATTAATTATTATTGCCATATTAATACAGCTACCCAACCCCCCGTCCTTCCCTATCCTTTATGATTATGTTGTAACCTACAATATTTAGTTGCCAGTCCTTGTTCTTTATGACATCGGTAGTGGGGGAAATGCTAGAGTCCATTATAAAGGATGTAATAGCTGAGCACTTGAAAAACAGTGACAGGATTG
>CM059438.1:53975530-54040214 GCA_030390025.1 Squalus acanthias
TTGTCTCTTGCGTTTTCTAAGTACGAGCAAATTTGCAAGCTTAAATTTAGTTTGTTTCCATAGGACCTTAAGTTATAGCATAGAAGGAGGCCATTCGGTTCGTCAAGCCAGTGAGCTCTTTGCCAAAGCATTTTAAGCTAATCCCACTGCCCCGCTCTCTCCCCATAGCCCTGTTTCAATCCCACACTAATCCCACTGCCCCCCTCTCTCCCCATAGCCCTGTTTCAATCCCACACTAATCCCACTGCCCCGCTCTCTCCCCATAGCCCTGTATCAATCCCACACTAATCCCACTGCCCCCCTCTCTCCCCATAGCCCTGTTTCAATCCCACACTAATCCCACTGCCCCGCTCTCTCCCCATAGCCCTGTTTCAATCCTAAACTAATCCCACTGCCCCCCTCTCTCCCCATAGCCCTGTATCAATCCCACACTAATCCCACTGCCCCGCTCTCACCCCATAGCCCTGTTTCAATCCCACACTAATCCCACTGCCCCACTCTCTCCCCATAGCCCTGTTTCAATCCTAAACTAATCCTACTTCTTGTGTTCTTTAGATTTGAGGTGAGGATCAGATCAGCCATGATCTTATTGAATGGCGGAGCAGGCTCGAAGGGCCGATTGGCCTACTCCTGCTCCTATTTCTTATGTTCTTAATCCCACTGCCCCGCTCTCTCCCCATAGCCCTGTTTCAATCCCACACTAATCCCACTGCCCCGCTCTCTCCCCATAGCCCTGTATCAATCCCACACTAATCCCACTGCCCCACTCTCTCCCCATGGTTCTGTATCAATCCCACACTAATCCCACTGCCCCGCTCTGCACTGGTGTGTGTGTTATTGTAATATATGATGAGATCGATATCTATATAGAGATAGGATATACCCTGTCCTGTGATGGATGTTGGGGAGGTACTGAGGTGATAAGCTGCAGCATCGGTGCTCACTAATACTGACCTGTGCATTCTCTTGCAGGATGTGTTTAACATGGTTGTGGAGGTTCCTCGCTGGACCAACGCAAAGATGGAGGTAATTTTTTTTTTTCCCCAGACGGCCTTGTGTATTAAAACACTCTTTCCCCCCCCCCCCCCCCCCCCCAAAACCTAACTACTTATTTGCACTCCAAAAGTCATTGTGGATCATTAAGGACTACTCAGAAATTGTTGAAATAATTTATTGAGATAATAGTTTGTAACCTAATGTGTGAGTAGTTCAGGTTCGGTCCTCTGCTTGTTTGTCTCTGTATCTTAGAAATTGTATGTCTGCATGCTCTTGCAACAATGTTAACACTTTATTGTCACACTTTTACATCAACCTTTTCCATTACACGTTTTATGCCCATATTTATAATGGAGACGTCCTCCGTACACTGAAGGCTGGCGTACTGTCAACTTTCTCAGTTCTGCCATATTGTTGCTCTGGTATGTTCTCTGCTTGTTCTCTCTCTCACTCTCGTTCGCCCTGTCTCGTTCTGTCTGGCTCTCTCGCTTGGCCCGTCTCGCTCGCTCTCTGGGTCATCCCCTCCCACCCCCGAAAGCCCCCCTCCCCCTGGGGAGTGAGGCGGGTGGGGGGCAGCTGGGGTGTGGTGTGGGTGGGCAGGGAGTGGAGCGAGATGCTAAGCTGGCTGCAGTTGGTGCCTGTACAGCAATGTGAAGTGCGAGGGGAAGGAAGAGCAGGGGAGGAACTCGGACTAGATGCGTACTTTCAACAGGAAGCTTTACTGAATTTTGTGTTTCTGTATTTTTAGATTGCAACAAAAGAGCCATTGAACCCGATCAAGCAAGACGTTAAGAAAGGGAAAATGCGATTTGTGGCAAATGTTTTTCCTCATAAGGGATATATTTGGAACTATGGGGCCCTTCCGCAGGTGAGTGTGGAGAAGGTGTTTGCTTTCCCACTGGGCCAATCGCAGCACATCTTTACTGATCCCACTGACAAATGATGAAAACATCGGCTTCTCATTACTGGGAGGCCACAATTTCAGAGATGGGCACCTTAAGGTAGATAGTGTGCTGCTGCAGACTGCCCACACTGACCCGAACCGATTTGGATTGTAGTTTTGGGACAGCACAGTAAGAAAACGCTAGTGGACCGTAAGAGAAATACAGGCAGCTCACTACTACTGAATGGTCATTTCAAAAAGCTGAAATGCTTTTGGGAACTGAAAATATTGCTTTCTTATATTTAAAAAATAACCTCTCTGTGCAAGTATAGCTGCTGGTGTGAGCATGGCCTGTGTTAGAGGCTGGTTTACTGGTGACTCTTTCACTACAGCTGGTGAAATAAATTTGTAATGTAGATCTAACTAAGTAATAAAATGGATATCGTACTGCTACTTCCTGGAATTCAATTCATTTTCTCTCTCCTCAACTACTGTTCCCACTGTTACAAGTTTGGATTTTTGTAGAACAGTTATTTTCTTTCATCTGCGGAGTCCCCCAAGGACCTGTCCAAGCAGCACCCCCCCACCAACCATTCATCTACATGTTGCCCATTGCCAACACCATCTCAGACGTGGAGCCAGCTTCCACATGCACGCTGGCTTCACTTACTCTACCTCTCTCAAAACAATTGTGTTCTCACACTGCTCATTCGACATCTATTACTGGATGAGCCACAATTTCCTCCAGCTAAATATTGGGAAGACCGAAGCCATTTTCCCCGCCACAAACTCTGTTCCATAGCCACCGACTCATCCCTCTCCCTGGCCACTGTTTGAGGCTGAACTGGACTGTTGGCGGCCTTGGTGTCGTATTTGACCCCGAGATGAGCTTCCGACCCCACATCCGCTCCATCACCAAGACCGCCTACTTCCACCTCCGTAACATTGCCTGACTCCGCCCTGCCTCAGCTCATCATCTGCTGAAACCCTCATCCAGGCCTTTGTTACCTCCAGACTTAACTATTCCAACGCTCTCCTGGCTGGCTGGCCTGCCACCTTGCACCCCCCATAAATTTGAGCTCATCCAAAACTCTGCTGCCCGTCTCCTAACTCGCACCATGTCCCATTCACCCAACACCCCTGTGCTCGCTGACTGACATTGGCTCCCAGTCCAGCAACACCTCAATTTTAAAATATGCATTCTCGTGTTCCAATCCCTCCATGGCCTCGCACCTCCCTATCTCTGTAACCTCCTTCACCATTACAACCCATATCGCCACTCCCCAAACTCTCTATTCCTTACACTCTGGCGCATCCTCCCGTTACTCGAACATCACACAACTAGGCTCCACATTCTGGCATTCTCTCTCTAATCCCTCCATTGCCCTCTGTTCCTTTGACCCTCTTTAAAACCCACCTGTCGGTCACCCCATCTAATCTCTCCTTTGGCTCAATGTCCATTTTTCTTGCGTGTCTGAAGTACTGTGCGGTGTTTGATTCAATGTTAAAGCCGCTGTATCAGTGCAAGTTGTGATTCACAAGTCCTTTTACCTCCTCTCTTCCCACTGTCCAGAGCCCCAAACAGTCCTTCCAAGTGAAACAGCGATTTACTTGTTGTACTTCTCACAATTTAATATACTGTATTCGCTGCTCACGATGCGGTCTCCTCTACATTGGGGAGACCAAACGCAGATTGGCTGACCGCTTTGCGGAACACCTCCGTTCAGTCCATAAGCTTCCGGTCGCCTGTCACTTTAATTCTCCACTCCGCTCCCACTCTGATCTCCGTCCTCGGCCTCTTACACTGTTCCAATGAAGCTCAACATAAGCTCGAGGAACAGCACCTCATCTTTCAATTAGGCACTTTACAGCCTTCTGGACTCAACATCGAGTTCAACAATTTCAGATCATAACCTCTGCCCCCATATTTTTTTTTTCCCCTTTTCTCTCTCACATGGCAGCTGTTGATGATTCTGCCATCGCCATTTACATCTCATCTAGAGTCATCTTTTGTTTCTTAACTTGTCCCATTACCATTCCTTTTGCCTTGCACCATCATCCCTTTTGTCTTTTAATCTCTGCCAGTTGAGTGGAATTTTAGCACGTGTCCAAAGTAAACTGATTATCCAGCCTATCACAGACCTTCCCTTTGTTCTTTCCTCCCTGTCCCTGCCCCACACTTGCTTAAAAATCTGTTACTTCTCTAACCTTTTCCAGTTCTGACAAAGGGTCATCGACCCGAAACGTTGACTCTGTTTCACTCTCCACGATGCTGCCTGACCTGCTGAGTGTTTCCAGCATTTTCTGCTGTTTCAGATTTCCAGCATCCCAGAATTTTGCTCTTGTAAATGGACCTTGCCCTATCATCAGAAGCGCTCTGCGTTTATTGATGATTAGCTCTGTTTGGAGCTGTGATCTTGAGGATTTGCATTATTTGCAGAATCTGTTTACTTTGGTCGTGTGCTAAAATTCCACTCAACTGGCAGAACATTGAACGCAGAACAGAACCTTTTACCTGGTCAACGCAGCTAAGTGATCACTCTCCACTTGGTGGAGCAATCAGCATGGAAGGATTTGTTTGCTATGCTTACACATTTTAATGTAACTGAAATGGGCCATGTTGTTTATTGATGATGTCTTTTCAGTGACTGCTCTTTGGGCAGATTCTGCTGTCTCGCCATGATTCAGTGTAGCTTGGACATGATTTGTGACATACTGACCATAAACCTGACCTGACAACCTGAAAAGGATCCTAATCCCAGAGTTCAGACATGAACCACAAACCCACTACAGGCTCCTGTTTCTATCCATGTCATTTCCTTTGAAATCAGGTTTTTAGCTCCACTTGATAATCGCATTTAGATACATCCACTATCGGGGATACTCTGACCCTCACTGATACAGTGCCAGTGGATTGGGGAGAGATACTGAGTCACATCGATGTATCTCGCTCCCCAATTCACTGGCAGTGATACTGTACATCTTCTGCAATCTGAATGAGAAACTGAAAATGTAAATTTTGAGAAGTCAGGGCCTATCTGATTAAAATTATTCATGGTCCAAATGAGAATTGTAAGGAAGTAACTAAAGTTAACTGCTGCTGTGTTCCTGCTTTATCACCTGCTGTGTCACCCTATTTGAAAAAGGACGACAGAGTTGATCCCAGAACTTAAAGGGGTTGGCGTATGAGGAAAGATTGATGACCCTGAGTCTCCTCTCTTGAATAGAAAAGACAGCGGGAGTAGTGTTTAAATTGATGACGTGCTTAATGCATTGGTTCCCAGTTAGCTTTTCTGCCGTGTGCAGAATTTAGGCACAAGGAGTAATATTAAAAAATAAATACAACAGAAGAAATTTGGAAATTCAGGAGAAACCATTTTACTAAAAGGGCGGTGAGTTAGTGGAACAGATTACCGGGCAGGAACAAGAAACATTACTGAGTTTCGAGAACGGACTGGACCATTCCTTGTCAACCAATGAGATTCAGGGTTATTTGAAATACATCATAAAAATACTGTGGATAGGGGGTAGGGGGATTGATGGGCCAATGGGAACACTGGATAGGGGGATTAGATGGGCCGAAGGGAACACTGGATAGGGGGATTAGATGGGCCGAAGGGAACACTGTGGATAGGGGGATTAGATGGGCCAATGGGAACACTGGATAGGGGGATTAGATGGGCCGAAGGGAACACTGGCTAGGGGGATTAGATGGGCCGAAGGGAACACTGTGGATAGGGGAATTAGATGGGCCGAAGGGAACATTGTGGATAGGGGGATTAGATGGGCCGAGGGGAACACTGGATAGGGGGATTAGATGGGCCGAAGGGAACACTGTGGATAGGGGAATTAGATGGGCCGAAGGGAACATTGTGGATAGGGGGATTAGATGGGCCGAAGGGAACACTGGATAGGGGGATTAGATGGGCCGAAGGGAACATTGTGGATAGGGGATTAGATGGGCCGAAGGGAACACTGGATAGGGGGATTAGATGGGCCGAAGGGAACACTGTGGATAGGGGGATTAGATGGGCCGAAGGGAACACTGTGGATAGGGGAATTAGATGGGCCGAAGGGAACACTGGATAGGGGGATTAGATGGGCCAATGGGAACACTGGATAGGGGGATTAGATGGGCCGAAGGGAACACTGGATAGGGGGATTAGATGGGCCGAAGGGAACACTGGATAGGGGGATTAGATGGGCCGAAGGGAACACTGTGGATAGGGGGATTAGATGGGCCGAAGGGAACATTGTGGATAGGGGGATTAGATGGGCCGAAGGGAACACTGTGGATAGGGGGATTAGATGGGCCGAAGGGAACACTGTGGATAGGGGGATTAGATGGGCCGAAGGGAACACTGGATAGGGGGATTAGATGGGCCGAAGGGAACACTGTGGATAGGGTTAGATGGGCTGAAGGGAACACTGTGGATAGGGGATTAGATGGGCCGAAGGGAACACTGTGGATAGGGGGATTAGATGAGCCGAAGGGAACACTGTGGATAGGGGGATTAGATGGGCCGAAGGGAACACTGGATAGGGGTTTAGATGGGCCGAAGGGAACACTGTGGATAGGGTTAGATGGGCCGAAGGGAACACTGTGGATAGGGGATTAGATGGGCCGAAGGGAACACTGTGGATAGGGGGATTAGATGGGCCGAAGGGAACACTGGATAGGGGGATTAGATGGGCCAATGGGAACATTGTGGATAGGGGAATTAGATGGGCCGAAGGGAACACTGGATAGGGGGATTAGATGGGCCGAAGGGAACACTGTGGATAGGGGGATTAGATGGGCCGAAGGGAACACTGTGGATAGGGGGATTAGATGGGCCGAAGGGAACACTGTGGATAGGGGGATTAGATGGGCCGAAAGGAACACTGGATAGGGGGATTAGATGGGCCGAAGGGAACACTGGCTAGGGGGATTAGATGGGCCGAAGGGAACACTGGATAGGGGGATTAGGTAGGCCAATGGTCTTCTGCCTATAACTCCCACTGTGCTCTTGTTTTTACAGACTTGGGAAGACCCTGCTCACACAGATGAATCGACTGAATGTGGTGGAGACAATGATCCTATTGATGTATGTGAGATCGGAACCAAGGTATGGCAGATAGATACAGGCTAATGTTCAACTAGAAACAGCCATTGGTTAAAATATCACCGCCATTTTTTCGCAGCTGTGGAGAAAATGCTTTCTTTCTAATTTGTTCTGTTCCTCCCCTTTCCCTTAAAGGTGCTGACTCACGGGCTGGGGATTGAGTTCCAACAGTGTTAATTCCCCCTGACCAATCTTAAAGGTCATCCCGTTTGGTGTGTGTCAGGCTGTTCGACCATGGGAGCATCACAGTGGAGCTCTGTCCTGTCCTTGGCTCGTGCACACACTTTGGGGCGGAGGTGATTGGCTAGCAGTCAGACAGGAACCCTATTGGTTTATTAGTCCAGGGGCACGAATGCTGAATTTGTGCCCTGGCTGATTTAGGCTGTCTCAGCACAGACACGCACTCTTGGTCTGTAGGGTTCACTAGCTGATGGGCAGTGTATTGAGCCACCATTTCCCAAGGGGTGTGAGCAGAGGAGCACAATCCCCTTCCTATTCCTTAGTTTCTGTGGGGAGTCTGTGCAATTAAATTTGATGTCCAGCGCACTCACATTTCAACATCTGTCCCTGAAGTCAGTCAATCTTTAGGCCCAATTTTCACCCAGCCTGCCTGGGGGGAATGGGATGGGTGCTTTTTTGGGGAGAATATGTTTAAGTGTTTTGTAAAACCAGATTTTGTATCTTCCAAGAATTCCTTTTTTGAAGTTTTGTTGCCTGCAGCATGGCAGCTCATTGGAAGTAGGGAAGAATGGTTTTAATCGGATCTGTTGCCTCATTTCTGTGCTCAGGTGTGTTCCAGAGGAGAAGTAATCCAGGTAAAGATTCTAGGGACTCTGGCTATGATCGATGAAGGTGAAACTGACTGGAAAATTATTGCAATAAACATTGAGGATCCTGAGGCAAATAGCTTTAATAGTAAGTCCACAAAAACTGCTATCTGACTAACCCATATGAAGATGCTTGGTGAAATTATAATACAACATTTTATGCATCCCAAAGGGCCTGGGAATTGTAGCCGGGGGTCGAAAAGGAGCACCGCGCCCGCTGGGCGTGTCCGGAGGGGGCACCGCGCCCGCTGGGCGTGTCCGGAGGGGGCGCCGCGCCCGCTGGGCGTGTCCGGAGGGGGCGCCGCGCCCGCTGGGCGTGTCCGGAGGGGGCGCCGTGCCCGCTGGGCGTGTCCGGAGGGGGTGTCGCGCCCGCTGGGCGTGTCTGGAGGGAGCGCCGCGCCCGCTGATTTTTCCTCTCTAACCTAGATATAGTGTTGCATTTTTGGGTTTTCTTTTTTTTCCACTCCCAATATTTTTGGTTCTGTTTCCCAGGACAGCTGTTGTGAGGGCGGGGGAGCTGGTGCGGGGCGGGGAGGCCCGGTGTTGGGGGGTCCCAGTGTATGTCCAGTATGTATATTAAAAACATAAAATTCTCGATCAGTTAAACTTTCTGGCTAATTCCAGTGCCGATTTCTGCAGGCCTGGACCTGTTGTCAGTAAGTTTGGAAAGATTGCTTTTGGTTTTGGTGTCCAGGTTACTTGTGTAGATCACACACAGTACGACACTGCTCAACCCCTCCTTCAGTTTAATATTGCACCTCTCACCACCTGATGTTTTTAACATTCCTCCCTCAAAGAAAACCAACAGAAGACAGATTAACTGGTCATTTCATTCCCTGCTGCCTGCGCGGCTCTGCTGCCTGCGCGGCCTTGCTGTGTGCGAGACTGATTGCAATCATTTATGAAAAGTGAGTGTTCTGGGATATCCCAAGGACGTGATTCTGCCTAGAAATGTAAGGTCTTTTTCACCTAGAAATTACGGTGTGGAATATTATATAATATAAAATAAAAAACAGAAAATGAAGGAAATACTCAGCAGGTCAGGCAGCATCTGTGGTGAGAGAAACAGAGTTAACGTTTCAGGTCGATGACCTTTCGTCAGAACCGAAACGTTAACTCTGTTTCTCTCTCCACAGATGACCTGACCTGCTGAGTATTTCCAGCGTTTTCTGTTTTATTACAGATTTCCAGCATCCGCAGTATTTTGCTTGGTATTAGTGTGCAATATTATGCTTCATGTTGGTATGATGTTACTTGTACATATTACATAGAACATACAGCACAGAAACAGGCCATCGGGCCCCACTAGTCTGTTCTGGTGTTTATATTCCACACGAGTCTCCTCCCATTCCATCTGCCTCAGCACAGCCGTTCAGCCTATCTTTCTATTCCCTTTTCTCTCATGTACTCGTCTAGTTTCCTTTTGAAAGCATCCAAGCTGTTTGCCTCAATCATTTCTTGTGGTAGCGAGTTCCACATTCTAACCACTCTGAGTAAAGACATTTCTCCTTATTTCCCTATTGGATTTATTAGTAACTACAGGAAACTCTTTATTAACCGGCACCGGCGTGGTGCCGGTTAATCAAAAAGTCCGGATAACGGAGAGTTATATCTCCCAACGTACGAGAGCCCCGTACACACTGACATGCGCCTGCATTCGGAGCTCCGTCTCCCCGGGGACCGCCAGCTGACCATCTGTCGTGTCCGCTGCCTACCCGGGCTGCACATTCCCCTCCCAATCTACACGCTCCGATACAAGGCAAACGCCTCGGGGTTTTTTTTTAAGTTATTTTTAAAGGAGAGATGAAGGAAAACCCCGGTTACCTACTCAAGAATTTTGCCGGTTGAGAGATTTCCGGTTATTTGGGTGCCGGTTAAAAGAGAGTTTCCTGTATCTTGTATTTATTGCCCCTAGTTTTGGATTCTCCCACAAGTGGAAACATTCTCTCCAGATCTACCCTGTCCCATCTATTTATAATTTTAAAGACCTCTATCAGGTCACCTCTAAGTCTTCTCTTTTCTTAAAAAAAAAAGCCCCAACCTGTTCAATCTTTCCTGATAACTGTAATCTCTCAATCTGGTACCATCCCTGTAAATCTTTTTTGCACTTTCTCCAGTGCTTCTGTCCTTTGCACAGTTCTGGTCTCCATACTATAAAAAGTGCGGCCTGACCAGAGTCCTATAGAAGTTTAACATAACTTCACTACTTTTGAATTCTATACCCCTAGAAATAAATCCCAGTGCATTGTTAGCATTTTTAATTGCTTTGCTGACCTGTGCTGCTGGTATTAATGATTTGTTTACCTGTATCTCTAGATCGCTTTGCTCTTTTACCCCATTCAGTTTCTTATTTTCTAAGGTGTAGGTGATGTTTCTCGTTTTCCTACCAAAGTGCATCACCTCATATTTATCTAGATTAAAGTTCATTTGCCATTTAACTGCCCAGTCTGCAAGTTTTCTAATATCTTTTTGTATTATGTTGCATTCTTCCTCAATGTTAGCTGTACCCTGCCAGTTTGGTATCATCTGAATTTTGATCTGAGCAGTGACAGGAAAAAATCCTCTGGCCCATCCAGCCTGTCTCCCCATCCCACCCGAAAAAACAGATTTAAAAACCTGGCCCATTTGGGGAGCAAGAATCTGGGAAATTCCTCTCCAACCCCCTTAGGTGATTGAAACTAGTCCAGGAGATCACTCTGGCCCTGATTAATGTCCTGCAGCACCTACCCCTTGTTCAAGGTGATCTCCGCCCCAGCCAGAAACCAGTCCAGCTCTCACTTGAAGGAGTTCAGCGAATCAGTATTCACTACACGAGTCAGCAGCCCGTTCCACAGTTCCACTGTTCTCTGGGAAAAGAACGGGAATATTGTGGCCCTCCTCTGCACCCTTTCCAAAGCCTCAATCACCCACCATGTGAGGAGACCAAAACTGGACACAGTATTATTACTTGGAGGGTGCGAGTCTAGGTCGAGTAGAGAAGCAAAGGGATCTCGGAGTACAAATACACAAATCACTAAAAGTTGTGACACAGCAAGGGCATTAAAAAAAAAAAGCAAACCAAGCACTAGGGTTTATTTCTAGAGGTATAGAATTGAAAAGTAGGGAAGTTATGCTAAACCTGTATCGAACCTTGGTTAGACCACACTTGGAGTACTGCGTGCAGTTCTGGTCGCCATATTATAAAAAGGCTATAGAGACACTGGAGAGGGTGCAGAGAAGATTTGCAAGGATGATACCAGAAATGTGAGGGTATACATATCAGGAAAGGATGAACAAGCTGGGTCTCTTTACTCTTTAAAAAAAAAAGAAGGCTGAGGGGTGACCTAATAGAGGTCTTTAAAGTTATGAAAGGTTTTGATAGAGTGGATACAGAGAGAATGTTTCCACTTGTGGGGAAGAGCATAACTGGAGGCCATCAATATAAGATAGTCACCAAGAAATCCAATTGGGAATTCAGAAGAAACTTCTTTACCCAAAGAGTGGTGAGAATGTGGAACTCGCTACCACAGGGAGTGGTTGAAGCGGATAGTCTAGATGCATTTAAGGAGAGGCTGGACAAGCATATGAGGGAGAAGGGAATAGAGGGTTATGTTGATAGATTTAGAAGAGGAAAGACAGAAGGAGGCTCGAGTGGAGCATAAACGCCGGCTGGTTGGGCCGCATGGCCTGTTTCTGTGTTGTATATCCTATGTAGTATTCCAAGTGAGGCGTGACCCAGGTATTGTACTAGGACAAAATGGTATGCTTTGCCTTGTAGTCGATTGTCCTATAAATGCACCCTATTCGCTCTCACTATCGCTTCACAACGTTTCCCATGAACCTTTAGAGATTGAGGGACTAGCACGCCCAGATACCTTTTTTTCTCCACTAGCTATAGTTCTTTTTCCTGAAGGGT
The DNA here is from genome assembly GCA_030390025.1 of Squalus acanthias. NCBI lineage: Eukaryota > Metazoa > Chordata > Chondrichthyes > Squaliformes > Squalidae > Squalus > Squalus acanthias. The sequence continues at coordinate 53,987,237 of CM059438.1, forward strand.
ATATTAATGTTCAGCATTCATCCTGCCCACATGCATAACACTGCACTTTCCTAAGTTAAACATCATTTGTCAGTCACTAGCCCAATCCCAGCACGTCTAGATCTGCCTGTATTGGCCAAGCATCCTCTACAGTCCTGACTCCTGCACATATCTTGGTATCATCTGCAAACTTGCAGATCATTCCCCCAACACCTACATCTAGATCATTAATAAAAATAGTAAAGAGCAACGTCTCTTTACAGGATATGTTACGCCATTTATTTGAATGTTAGACACTTGACGTATTTTGATGGTGATGGTGATCATACGAAGCCTAAAAATCCACCCAAGGTTTTTGATTTTTCTCCTCCACTAGATATTGATGATGTGAGACGGCTGAAGCCGGGGTATCTGGAGGCCTCGGTTGACTGGTTCAAACGATACAAGGTGCCCGATGGAAAACCTGAAAACAAGTTTGCATTCAACAGTGAATTCAAGGATAAGGTATGGTGACATGTAGCATTCGGCCTTTAAAAGCTCATTTTCACCAAGTCCTGAATAAGTGCAGTGTTTCCGACAGGGCTTCAACACTGACGTTGCAAATTATTCTCATGACAACTTGCATTCGTGCAGTGCCTTCAACATAACAAAATGAGGGAAGGCACAGACCCAGCATTAGAGCATTTAGGACCATGGGGGGCGGGGGACGAGGATTTGGGGGCGGGGGACGAGGATTTGGGACCGGGGGGGCGGGGGGCAAGGATTTGGGACCGGGGGAGGGGGCGAGGATTTGGGACCGAGGGGGGGTGTTGACGGCTTAGGATCGATGGGGGGAGAATGGCTCTGTCTTTGGAAATGACTGCTTGATCTCCAATCTTTGAAGCCGAGCCGTCCTGCAGGTTCCCCTGTGCCATAGTCTTGAACCCCTGTCGCTCTCTAGTTTCTTTCTAATCTCCCCTCATACACTTTCTAAGCTCATCGTCCATCCGATGCACCTCCTGCTCCCTGGACACCATTTCCACTAAACTGCTGACAACCCAACTCCCCTCCCTGGCCCTCCTGCAGCTGACGTTGTAAATGGTTTGCTCTCATCAGATACTGTTCCTCTCGCTTTCAAAACGCTGTCATCACCCCCTCCTCATAATACCGACCTGAGATACCTCAGGTCCTTGCAAACTGTCACCCCATCTCCAACCTCCCTTTCCTGTCAGTCCTTCAACGTGTTGTCGCCTCACAAATCCGTGTCCATCTTCCTGCAACTCCATGTTGAACCTCTCCAATCTACTTACGCCCCGCCACAGTACTGACTTACCGTGGTGATCCGGTTGACCACACCATCCTCCTCCAACGCCTCTCCTCCGTTCTCCATCTAGGTAACAGTGCCCTCGCCTGGTTCCACTCTTACATACCAGTCATAGTCAGAGAATCTCCAACAACGGTCTCCCTTCCGGCCGTAAAGTGTTGCCTCCGGAGTCTCCAAGGATCTATCCTTAGCACTCTCCTCTTCATCTACTTGCTGGTCCGACATCCAGTCCTGGATGAGCTACAATTTCCTCCAGTTATACATTGGGAAGCCATTGGTTTTGGTCCCTGCCACAAACTCTGTTCCCGAGCCACTGACTCCATCCCTCTCCCTGGCAACTGTCTCAGGCGGAACCAGACCGTTTGCAACCTCTGCATCCTATTTGACCCTGAGCTGAGATTCTTACCACATCTCCCAAAGACCGACTAGTTCCACCTCCTTAACATCGCCTGTTGCCGCCCCTGCCTCAGCTCATCTGCTGCTGAAACCCTCATTAATGCCTTTTTTTCAACCTCCAGACTCGACTATTCCAATGCTCTCCTGACCGGCCTCGCATCTTTTACCCTCCTTAAACTTCAGCTCGTCCAAAACTCTGCTGCCTGAATCATGTTGTACTCGCCCATCACCACTGACCTAAATCTCTACGTGGCCTTGCCCCTCCCAATCTCTGTAAGCACCTCCAGTCTTACAACACTCCACCTGAACTGTTGTAGGCTCTAAACTAGCGCAATCCATGTACACCTCCTTCTGCCTTTAGCACCTCATGATCTGGAATTACCTCGCTTAAACATCTCCACCTCCCTGTCGAAGTTTCGACTCCCGAGTAAGACTCTTGAAACATAAAGTATCGTCATAAGACGGCTTTATTTATTTAATTACTGCAGCCTAGGTGAGGGATGAGAGCATGTTAGTCCAAGGCAACGATGGCCACTCCAAAGGAATTACAGAAAATGTCAGCATCTTTATACACTGAAAATACAAGCTTTCTATAATCACATGAATGGTATAAATCACAAGTTGATTTAAAAAAGGCATAAGCGTCTGCAAAAACAAGTTAAAAAGGAGTATGTGTATGTTTAAGGATGATTTTCTAAAAGGTCAGAAAGGTTAAAGGAGCAGGAATACCTTGAGATAAGGCTAGCTAATCTCTTCTCACGGAGGCTGCTTGTTCTCCTCCCACCAGGCCATCTGGAATCAAAGGCTGGTGATGATTTACTGTGTCCTTAGCTATCTTAAGCTCATTAGAGAGAGACTCTTTGTTCTACAAATCTAAGCTATTTATTGGGGGCAATTAAACAGTCTACAAACTGAAATTCCTTCATTAGGTCGAAACTATAAACAACGGCTAATCTTTCTAACAGTCACAGTGTAGGCCATTTTGGATCTTATATTCTGTGTCTAGGAAGCCATTTTGTGTCCTAGTAAGAAAATACACTTCCACATCCCTCCTTCTTTGAGACCCTTCTTAAAACCCACCTGTTGAACCAAGCTTTTGGTAGCCTTTCCCCTCACTCCCTCTCTCTCCCCATCTCCCCTCCTTCTCCACCCCCTTCCTATCCACCCACTCCCTCCCTCTGCAAACCCCCCTCCCCCTCTATTCTCTGTATCTCTCATTCACCATCCTCCGGCAATCTCCGGGATTTTTGAGCCTGGGTTTGGCATCTGCTGATCATCAGTACATGGTTGACCTTGTCTTTCCTCTCTTTCAGCCGTGGTAATGTCCTGCCTGATTGCTTAGCCCTTCACTTGTGTATAGAGAATAAGCAAAGACTTCAGCTTTGACTGCTGGTGACAGCCCTTCATTAAAGCTCATTGTGGCTGAGGAGAGGGAGGATTCTGCTGCATGTTGCCCATCTTCATTCCCACTTGGTGCTAGAAAAAGCTCTTACCAGCTGCTCGTCTGGCTTGAAGCTTGATAATCTTGTGCTTGATTTTGAGCTAATTTGTGCTTCTGAAGGTTAATGCCCTGCTCTCTTCTGTTACTTTAATATTTTACTGCCCTGGCTCAGATTCCCTGGCCTTTGGAGATGGGTGCAGTTCTCTTGTGCTCCAATGTTAACTCCACAGGCTCTGTCTGCTAGTGGAGAATATTTTTCTTGCCCTTTTTCTGTACTTCATCTTCCTGGAGGATGTTCTTTTATTAACCTTTGACTTGACTTACTTTTTAAGCAGGTTTGTTGAAGTGTAATAACGGGATTCACTGCTTTCAGGACTTTGCCATTCGTATCATCAAAAGCACGCACGCTTTTTGGAAAGCTCTGGTAACAAAGAAACCCTCGACGGGAGAATTAAACTGGTAGGTATGAGAATGGCAGGACGGTCGGTTTATGAGGAGAACATGAAGTTTGACATAAAAATAGTTTCATTTACTTGGCTTGTCTTGAATCGTCTCAAAGCAACTTGACAGTGAATTGCTGTTTGGAATGTAATGTTATGTCGGCAAATGTAGAAGAGGTTGTGCACCAGCAATGGGAGGAATGTTTCTTTAATATGGTACTAGCAGATGTCCACTGATGATCGTGGTGGATGTTGGTGAGGGAGGGGGTGGTGTGGAACTGTAGGAGTATCTTTGGGGGTGAGGGGAGGGGGGGGGGGGGGAAGAGAGACTGTAGGAATATCTGAGGGGGGGAGTGGGACTGTAGGAGTATCTGAGGGGGGGGACTGTAGGAGTATCTGAGGGGGGACTGTAGGAGTATCTGAGGGGGGGACTGTAGGAGTATCTGAGGGGGGACTGTCGGAGTATCTGAGGGGGGGGACTGTCGGAGTATCTGAGGGGGGGGACTGTCGGAGTATCTGAGGGGGGGGACTGTAGGAGTATCTGAGGGGGGGGACTGTAGGAGTATCTGAGGGGGGGACTGTAGGAGTATCTGAGGGGGGACTGTAGGAGTATCTGAGGGGGGGGACTGTAGGAGTATCTGAGGGGGGGGACTGTAGGAGTATCTGAGGGGGGACTGTAGGAGTATCTGAGGGGGGGACTGTAGGAGTATCTGAGGGGGGGGACTGTAGGAGTATCTGAGGGGGGGCACTGTAGGAGTATCTGAGGGGGGGGGGGGGGAGTGTAGGAGTATCTGAAGGGGGGGGTGGGGGGGGGGGGGGGAAGAGTGTAGGTGGGCGGTGGAGAACGAGGATTTTAAAGGGGAGGCAACAGGGGTGGAACAAGGTGAGATGTTCAAAGGAGGAGACGATGCCAGAACAGTAAAGTGACAGACCAGGGTGTGATTTGGTGATAATATGCACACCGCCACCGTGGTGGTTTGGGCGGGGCCAGCGGTGGAAGGTATAGCCAGAGGGGAGGTGTCATCACCTTCAGTCACGTTTCCGTCAAGGCCATGATGTCGATGCAATCATCCACAATAAACTCATGGATGGCTAGGGCTTGTTCACAAGTGAACGGACATTCTGGAGTGAGATGTGGAGAGCTGATCCACTGGCAGAATCCACAGAGTCAGCACTGGGAGGGGCGAGTTGGACAGGGTGGGGATTGGCAAGATTATCCCCCAGCTGGGCAGGAAGGTCAGCGAGAGAGTAGGATTGGACAGTTGGGGTTGCTGCTTGTAAGGAGGCAGCCACGAGTGCCTCAATGGGCCCTTCGGAGGATGCCAAGAGAGGCACAGAGGGAAGCTGTAGGCTTATCTAAGAGGGAATCAAGCCTGGGTAGGCGGCAGGAGAGTAGGAAGGTCAAGGAGTGCTGAAGGGTTGGGATAGGGATTTGGGGGGCAAAGTACACGAGAGGGGCCTAGGAGGGGTAAAGGGAAAAGAAGAAAAAAGAGAAATAGAAGTGATGGGCTCAGGTCTGGAGCGGCAGCCAGAACACGCAGGCGAATGGACAAAGGGAAACTTGAGTTACACAGGCGTAGTTACCTGCCCTAATTTATCCTTATGTGGCTCTGTGTCGAATTTTTTGTCTTAAAATACTCCTGTGCAGCGCCTTGGGACGTTTTACTACATTAAAGGTGCTATATAAATACTTGTTGTTACATCGCAAGATTAGGATAGTAATGTCCTGGTATGGGGAATAGGGAGGAGACAATAGGAGGGAGTCCAAAGTTAAAGTCTAGAAACCAAAAAATATGATGAATAGTCAGCATAGATTTCAAAAGAAAAGTCTTGCTTGGCCAACCACACTGAATTCTTTTAAGAGGTAACAGAGAGTAGACAAGGGTAATGCAGTAGATGTAATTTATCTAGATTTCCAAAAGGCCTTCGATAAGGTACCACATAATAGACTAATGAATAAAGTCAGAGAATGCGGAGTCAGAGGACAAGTTGCAGAAAGGATAGTGAGCTGGCTTCAAGACAGAAAGCAGAGAGATGGGGTAATGGGTAGCTATACTCAGTGGCAGAAGGTGGAAAGTGGGGTCCCACAGGGATCAGTGCTGGGACCAATGTTCACAATTTATATAAACGATTTAGACTTCAGAATCAAAAACACAATTTCTAAATTTGCGGATGACGCCAAATTGGGGGGGGGGGATAGTCAATACTGAGGAGGACTGCAACAATTACAAGGAGACATTAATAAACTTGCAGAATGGGCATATAATTGGAAAATGAATTTCAACACACACAAATGTGAGGTATTACATTTTGGTAAGAAAAATAAGGAGGTCACATATTACTTGGAAAATAAGAATCTAAATGGGGTAGAAGAGCAAAGGGATCTGAGTACAAATACATAAATCATTAAAAGTAGCGACACTGGTTAACAAAGCCATAACAAAAGCAAACCAAGCACTAGGGTTTATTTCTAGAGGGATAGAATTGAAAAGTAAAGAAGTTAAGCTAACCCTGTATCGAACCTTGGTTAGACCACACTTGGAGTACTGCGTACAATTCTGGTCGCCATATTATAGAAAGGATATAGAGGTACTGGAGAGGGTGCAAAAACGATTTACAAGGATGATACCAGAAAAGCGAGGTTAAACCTATCAGGAAAGGATAAACAGGCTGGGTCTCTTTTCTCTTGAAAAGAGAAGGCTGAGGGGTGACCTAATAGAGGTCTTTAAAATTATGAAAGGTTTTGATGGAGTAGATACAGAGAGAATGTTTCCACTTGTGGGGAAGAGCATAACTAGAGGCCATCAATACAAGATAGTCACCAAGAAATCAAATAGGGAATTCAGAAGAAACTTCTTTACCCAGAGAGTTGTGAGAATGTGGAACTCGCCACCACAGGGAGTGGTTCAAGCAAATAGTATAGATGCATTTAAGGAGAGGCTGGACAATCATATGAGGGAGAAGGGAATAGAGGGTTATGCTGATAGAGATAGAGGAGGAAAGACGGGAGGAGGCTCGAGTGGAGCATAAACACTGGACTGGTTGGACCGAATGGCTTGTGTCTGTGCCGTATATCCTATGTAAAGTCAGAGTTCCCATGGTGGGATAAAGTTGGCGTAGGTAGGGTGAAGTCAGCTTGGAGCATCGACGAACTGATGGCCAGGTTCGGAGACGGGTGTGGAGGACAAGTGAGTTCAGGAGCTATTTGAAGCCAAACCTTTCTGCAGGTTTTCCCGTGCCTTGGTCCTGAACCCCTCTTTCTCTTTCTCTCTCTCTCTCTCTCTCTCGTTTCTCCCCTATCTCCCCTCATACACCTTCTGAGCTCATTGTCCATGAGACCCACCTCCTGCTCCCTGGACTCCATTTCCACTAAACTGCTGACCACCCAACTCTCCTTCCGGTCCCTCCTGCTAGCTGACATTGTAAATGGTTTGCTCTCCTCACTGTTCCTCTCACTTTCAAAACTGCCATCATCACCCGATCCTCAAAAAAAACCTCCGAGATCCCTCTGTCCTTGCAAACTGTCACCCCATCTCCAACCACCCTTTCCTCTCAAGTCCTTGAACATGTTGTCACCTCCTAAATCTGGCCCATTTTTCCCGCAACTCCCATGTTTGATTCAACCCCTCCAATTTGGTTTCCATCCCTCCCACAGCACTGAAACTGCCCTAATTAAAGTCACAAAGGACATCCTCTACTATGACTGGTTCACTATCCTTGCATGACCTCTGTACCCTTTGACATGGTTGACCACACCTTTGTCCAACTCAGTGGGATTGTCCTCACCGCCATCTCTTTTGACCCCTCCACTGCCTCCACAATTTCCTGCAGTTGAAATTTCCTCCAGATTGAAACCATTGTCTTCGGTCCCTGCCACAAACTCAGTTCCCCTGTCATCGATTCCATCGCCCTCCCTGGTCACCGTCTCAGGTTGAACCAGACTGTTTGTGACCTTGGCATCCTATTTGACCCAGAGCTGAGATTCCGACCACACATTCTCTCCATCACCAAGACCGCCTACTTCCACCTCTCTAATATCGCCCGTCTCCACTCCTGCCTCAGCTGACCTGCTGCTGAAACCCTCATCCATGCCTTTGTTACCTCCAGACTCAACTATTCCAACCTCCCACCTTCCATAAACTTGAGCTCATCCAAAACTCTGCTACCCATCACCCCTGTGCTCGCTGACCTACACTGACTCTCGGTCCGACAACCACTCCAATCTAGGATTCTCGTCCTAGTGTTCAAATCCCTCCATGGCCTCGCCCCTCCCTACCTCTAACTTCCTCCAGCCCTACAACCCTCTCCCTCGAATTCTCCATTCCTTTGACTCGGGCCTCTTGTGCAGCCCCACTGTTGCTGCCTGTTTCTTTAACTGCCTAGGCCCCATTCTCTGAATTCCCTCCCTAAACCCCTCTGCCTCCCCACCTCTCTCTCCTTGAAGACCCTCCTGAAAACCCACCACTTTGACCATTTAGTCACTCCTCCTCGTATCGCCTCCATTGTCATGACAGCCATTTGTGTCTGATTCCGTCTCTGTGAAGCACCTTGGGACTTTTTTTGCATTAAAGGAAAAACATCAATGCAAGTTGTTGCTGCTGAGAAGTTATAATGGAAAAAGTTAACGCTGAGATTTCTCCGATTATGGGTGGCTACAGATTGATTGCATTTCTGAACCAATCGGTGCAATCATGGAAAAGCAACTGCACATTTCCCAGTGTGAATTGTGGAACGTGAGCTAGAGGCAAGAGTTTTAGTTCCAATAGATATGGCCAAATTCGTGCATTTCTAAACTAACCCTAACCAACGTTATTGAGAAGTAACTGCTCAGACCATCGATAGTTCTAGACTCAGTTTTACTGAAACAAAGTTTTGCTTCTATCCTCAGTACAAACACAACGGTGTCTGATAGTCCATTCCTGTGCTCTGAAACAGATGCTAAAGCTATTGTGGAAGCAGTAAGTATGCTGATCACTTGTCTGATATTGCAGTGAGCTGTTGGAGGATATAACCTGCTGCTCTGTCTCGGGTACATGCAACTGAAGCACGCCTTGGTTCCTTCTTGTAATCGGCCATGCCTGTGCTGTTTCGAATAGGTTTTTTAGTCTGATTACCAATTTGAAATGTCCTGGAGCACTCGGAGCAGATGACCGTTGTCTAACAGTTGGTAGCACTCTCGCCTCTGAGTCAGACAGTCGTGGGTTCAAGCCCCACTCCAAGGATATGAGCACATTATCCAGGCCGACACTCCCAGTGCAGTACTGAGGGAGCGCTGCGCTGTCGGAGAGGCAGTACTGAGGGAGCGCTGCGCTGTCGGAGGGGCAGTACTGAGGGAGCGCTGCGCTGTCGGAGAGGCAGTACTGAGGGAGCGCTGCGCTGTCGGAGAGGCAGTACTGAGGGGAGCGCTGCGCTGTCGGAGAGGCAGTACTGAGGGAGCGCTGCACTCTCGGAGGGGCAGTACTGAGGGAGTGCCGCGCTGTCGGAGGGGCAGTACTGAGGGAGCGCCGCGCTGTCGGAGGGGCAGTACCGAGGGAGCGCCGCGCTGTCGGAGGGGCAGTACCAAGGGAGCGCCGTGCTGTCGGAGGGGCAGTACCAAGGGAGCGCCGCGCCGTCTGAGGGGCAGTACCAAGGGAGCGCTGCACTGTCGGAGGGGCAGTACCAAGGGAGCTTTTGGATGACACGTTAAACCGAGGTTCCTTCAGGTAGATATTCAAGATCCCAGCACTTTTTGAAGAGGAGCAGGGGCGTTCACCCAGTGTCCTGGCTAACATCTGTCTGTCTGTGCCTGACTGCATACGTCTGTCTGTCTGTGCCTGACTGCGTACGTCTGTCTGTCTCTGCCTGCCTGCCTGCATCTGTCTGTCTCTGTGTCTGGCTGTCTGTCTGTGTCCGCCTGGCTGCGTCTGAGTCATTGGGCTTATATTGGGCTGTACTTCCTCTCACCCCGCTTCTTGTAAAGACTCTCTTTCCATTCTCCCAGTTTCTCGTCTCTGTCGCATCTGTTCTGACGATGCCACCTTCCATTCCAGTGCTTCCGATATGTCTTCCTTTTTCCTCAACTGAGGATTCCCCTCTACCGTGGTTGACATGGCCCTCGACTGTTTCTGTTCCATTTCCCGCACTTCTGCTCTCACCTCTTCTCCCTCCCAAAACCATGATAGGGTTCCCCTTGTCCTCACCTTCCACTCCACCATTTCCACCACCTCCAGCGTGATCCCACCACCAAACACATCTTCCCCTCCCCTTTCAGCATTCCAAAGGGACCGTTCCCTCAACGACACCCTGGTCCACTCCACAATCACCCCCAACAGCCCCCTCCCCTTCCCACAGCACTTTCCCATGCAAGCACAGGGGATGCAACACCTGCCCTTTTACCTCCATCCTTCCCACCGTCCAGGGCCCCAAACACTCCTTCCAGGTGAAACAGCGATTTACTTGTACTACTTGCAATTTAGTAGACTGTATTCGCTGCTCACGGTGTGATCTCCTCTACATTGGCGAGACCAAAGGCAGATTGGGTGACCGCTTTGTGGAACGCCTCCGTTCAGTCTGCAAGCGCGACCCCAAGTTTCTGGCTCGCCTGTCATTTTAATTCTCCGCTCCACTCCCAATCTGACCTCTTTGTCCTCGGCCTCCTACACTGTTCCAATGAAACTCAACATAAGCTGGAGCAACAGCGCCTCATCTTTCGATTGGCACTTTACAACCTTCCAGACTCAACATTGAGTTCAACAATTTCAGATCAGCAAGATACAGAGACAGGGAAAGGGGGAGGGGAGGAATGAACAAAAGGGAAGGCCTGTGAACGGGTGGAAGGCAGGAGAGAGTAAATGACAAAAGGGATGATGCTGCGAGGCAGAAGGGGATGATAATGGGACAAGTAAAAACAAAAGATGGGTCTGGAGGAGGCAGAGCCATTATCAACAGCTGCCGTCTGGAAAAAATGGGAGCAGAGGTTCTGATCTGAATTTGTTGAACTCGGTGTTGGGTCCGGAAGGCTGTAAAGTGCCTCGTGGAAAGATGAGGTGCTGTTCCTCGAGCTTCCGTTGAGCTTCATTGGAACAGTGTAGGGGGCAGAGGTGGGAGTGGGGTGGAGAATGAAAGTGATGTGAATGTTGCTGTGAGGGATCAGTCTCTGCCGTCTAGAAACAGCACCTTGGCATCAGTAGGGAGTCAGTTCTGCCGTGTGGGGGGCTGCAGTGTTCAGTGCTGATAAGATTCAATCATAACTTTCAAAAGGAAATTGGAGAAATACTTAAAGGTCAAATTTGCCGGACTATGGGGAAAGAGCCGGGGAGTGGGACTAATAGGAGAGCTCTTTCAAAGAGCCGGCACAGGCACGATGGGCCGAATTCTGTGCAGTATGATTTTATGAATTGTTACAGGACTCCCACCTGCTTCAGATTAAACATGTCTAAACTTTCTCTTGTTGCAGGTGCCAGAGTTTGCAGCGGGTGATTCAGTGCCGGCGGCTGGTAAGAGTTTTCCAGACTTGTATTTATGCCACCATGGGGTAGAGGTGACTCGCGGCCATGTCATCACCCAGTGCTTAACAAATTCCACTATTGTAACAGTTTGGTGCAGACGTGGTGAGCGTTACTTCTACTTTCCACAGTTCACCTCTGTCACTTTAGCTCTTGCACCAAGACCGGATTCATTATGTAATTCTGGAGAGCAGACGTGTCTCGGACCTTTGTATCTGCAAATACCTCTTACCCATTGCAAATACTTCTGGTCAGTTAGATGCAGGAAGAGTTGGCTAATGATCACTGACTGAAGTAGGTTTTAAGAAAAACTGCTTCACTTCCTGTAATGCTGTCTCTGACCATCTGTCTGTGTGTCTCTCTCGCTCTGGCTGTATGGGGGGCTGGCTGTTGTCTGTCTGGCTGTGTGGCTGTCTGTCTGTTACTTTTAATCGTTTGTGGGATGTGGGCGTCGCTGGCAAGGCCAGCATTTATTGCCCATCCCTAATTGCCCTTGAGAAGGTGGTGGTGAGCCGCCGCCTTGAACCGCTGCAGTCCGTGTGGTGAAGGTGCTCCCACAGTGCTGTTAGGGAGGGAGTTCCAGGATTTTGACCCAGCGACGATGAAGGAACAGCGATATACTTCTAAGTCAGGATGGTGGGGAACTTGGAGGTGGTGGTGTTCCCATGCGCCTGCTGCCCTTGTCCTTCTAGGTGGAAGAGGTCGCAGGTTTGGGAGGTGCTGCCGAAGAAGCCTTGGCGAGTTGTTGCAGTGCATCTTGTAGATGGTACACATTGCAGCCACGGTATGCCAATGGTGGAGGGAGTGAATGTTTAAGGTGGTGGATGGGGTGCCAATCAAACAGGCTGCTTTGTCCTGGATGGTGTCGAGCTTTTTGAGTGTTGTTGCAGCTGCACTCATCCAGGCAAGTGGAGAGTATTCCATCACACTCCTGACTTGTGCCTTTTAGATAGTGGAAAGGCTTTGGGGAGTCAGGAGGTGAGACGCTCGCTACAGAATACCCAGCCTCTGACTCGCTCTTGTTGCCACAGTATTTATGTGGCTGGTCCAGTTAAGTTTTTGGTCAGTGGTGACCCCCCAGAATGTTGATGGTGGGGGATTCGGCGATGGTAATGCCGTTGAATGTCAAGGGGTGGTGGTTAGACTCTCGCTTGTTGGAGATAGTCATTGCCTGGCACTTCTCAGCCCAAGCCTGAACGTTGTCCAGGTCTTGTTGCATGCGGGCATAGATTGCTTCATTATCTGAGGAGTTGTGAATGGCGCTGAACACTGTGCAGTCATCAGCGAACATCCCCATTTCTGACCTTATGTTGGAGGGAAGGTCAATGATGAGGCAGCTGAAGATGGTTGGGCCTAGGACACTGCCTTGAGGAACTCCTGCAGTGATGTCCTGGGGCTGTGATGATTGACCTTCAACCACCAGAACCATCTTCCTTTGTGCTAGGTATGACTCCAGCCAGTGGAGCGTTTCTCCCCGCCCCCCCCCCCCCCCCCCCCCCCCCCCGATTCCCATTGACTTCAGTTTTACTAGGGCTCCTTGATGTCAAGGGCAGTCACTCTCACTTCAGCTCCATTGTCCATGTTTGGCAGCCGAGTGGTCTTGGCGGAACCCAAACTGAGCATCAGTGAGCAGGTTATTGGTAAGTGCTGCTTGATAGCACTGTCGATGACACCTTCCATCACTTTGCTGATGATTGAGAGTAGACTGATGGGGCGGTAATTGGCCAGGTTGGATTTGTCCTGCTTTTTGTGGACAGGACATACCTGGGCAGTTTTCCACATTGTCGGATAGATGCCAGTGTTGGCTGTTGGAACAGCTTGGCTAGAGGCGCGGCTAGTTCTGGAGCACAAGTCTTCAGCACGATAGCCTGGATGTTGTCAGAGCCCATAGCCTCCCCCTCTCGGTTTCTCTTCCCGTCTCTATCTCTCTCTTGCTCTATGTCACCCACGCTCCGCCTCGCTCACTCCGCCGCCTGCGCTCTCCTTTATGTTGCTTCTTAAAACCTGCCTCTTTGACCAAGCTTTTGGTCACCTGTCCTAATATCTTTATGTAGTTCCTATTACTCATCTACATGCTGGCCCTTGGCGACATCATCCGAAAACATAATGTTCGTTTCCACATATACGCTGACAACACCCAGCTCAACCTCACCACCACTTCTCTCGACCCCTCCACTGTCTCTGAATTGTCAGACAGTTTGTCTGACGTCCAGTACTGGATGAGCAGAAATTTCCTCCAATTAAATATTGGGAAGACTGAAGCCATTGTTTTCGGTCCCCGCCACAAACTCTGTTCCCTCGCCACCGACTCCATCCCTCTCCCTAACATCTGTCTGAGGCTGAACCACACTGTTCGCAACCTTGGTGTTCCGGCCATGTATCTGCGCCATTGCTAAGACCGTCTATTTCCACCTCCGACTCTGCCCCTGCCTCAGCTCATCTGCTGCTGGAACCCTCATCCATTGTGTCTAGACTTGACTATTCCAGCGCACTCCTGGCCGGCCTCCCACGTTCTACCTCCGTAAACTTGAGGTCATCAAAACTCTGCTGCCCGTGTCCTAACTCGCACCAAGTCCCGTTCACCCGTCACCCTCTGCTCGCTGCCCTACATTGACTCCCGGTCTGGCAACGCCTCAATTTAAAAATTTGCATTCTTGTTTTCAAATCCCTCCATGGCCTCACCCCTCCCTGTCTCTCTTAACTTCCTCCAGCCCTACAACTCTGACATCTCTGCACTCCTCCAATTCTGGCCTCTTGAACTTCTCCAATTTAATTTGCTTCACCATTGGTGGCCATGCCTTCAGGTGCCTAGGCCCTAAGCTCTGGAATTCCCTGCCTAAACATCTCTGCCTCTCTACATCTCTCTCCTCCTTTAAGACGCTCCTTAAAACCTACCTCTTTGGCCAAGCTTTTGGGCACCTGTCGTAATATCTCCTTATGTGGCTCGGGGTCAGATTTTGTTTGAAAACGCTCCTGTGAAGCGCCTTGGGACGTTTTACTATGTTAAAGGCGCTATATAAATACAAGTTTTTAAACTGTGTTCAGTGCTGATATTGTGCTGTTGCCGCTTTGCCCTTGGTGTGCCGTTCTACACTGAGACTGTAAACACAGCATGATCCCACGCCTGGGGGGGGGGGGGGTCTGGGCTCAGAGACTGGACTCGCAGACCCTGAAATGCGGTTGCTATATAAATGTGGATTGACCTGCACGAAGCTATTTAGTAATGCTGTCTCTCTCTCTCTCTCTCTCTCTGCCTCTCTGCAGTGGACAAGTGGTGGTATGGCAAAAAGAATTAAGCAGCGAGGAGGAGCTTGACATCAGCCATCGTAGTCCAAGTCAGTGCAGTTTCTCTTCGATTCACCACGGCAATCAGTTGTAGAATCCGTAGTAGGTTTGAAGAAAAGGAATGAAGTGCAGTGTGCCCGGAAATGTCTGTCTGTGATCAGTGTAGCATCTACTTCAGATATGAAGGAAGTGTGAAGTGTGTCAATTCAATAAAACTTCTCTTAATCCACTTCTGGTGTTTTGTGGCCCAGTCTGGCTGAGACACTCTCGCTCGGTTACAGCCTTTACCATCATTGGTTAACACTGACACTAGGTTACAGCCTTTACCATCATTGGTTAACACTCTCACTCGGTTACAGCCTTTACCATCATTGGTTAACACTGACACTAGGTTACAGCCTTTACCATCATTAGTTAACACTGACACTAGGTTACAGCCTTTACCATCATTGGTTAACACACTCACACTAGGTTACAGCCTTTACCATCAGTAGTTAACACTGACACTCGGTTACAGCCTTTACCATCATTGGTTAACACTCTCACTAGGTTACAGTCTTTACCATCATTGGTTAACACTGACACTAGGTTACAGCCTTTACCATCATTGGTTAACACTCTCGCTCGGTTACAATCTTTACCATCATTGGTTAACACTCACACTAGGTTACAGTCTTTACCATCATGGGTTGACAAGCTCAGTGGTTTAATCTTACTTACCCACTCGGTATCAAAATAAAGAGTTTGACCACTGGACTCGATAGAGAGAGTTTTATTCACCTACTTAAACGTAAATATTACTACCAACTACACACAGTACAACCTCAAGTACTCATCTGTGCCCAGGACACACAGGTGATCAGTCTTCCTCCCGTCAATGGCACGGCGTCACGAATCACCCCGAGAGCTCGGCCTGACTGGGCTTGGGTTTTTCTGCATGCCTTGCACAATTAGCAACTCCCCTTCTTGGCCCGATACAGTATTATTCTTTAGTACCGATCTTACATGGAATGCTGGGTCTGGAGATATAAAGATCTCACCCGCCAGGACAGTAAATCCTTACAACAGCAAGGCCTGCTTGTTACAAAATATAACAAAGCTTGAGCTGATAACACACCACACATCCCTGGCTTCTGGTGTAAGTTGCTGGTTTTGTGTCAAACAACTGGACTGGTAGTTTTTAGTCGTAAACTAAGTCTTTGCTGTCCAAATTGGTCTATTTTCCCAAAGCATGCTGGATAAAGATACTGAATTCCTTTCTCTCTCATGCCAACAGCTCACTGTAGGTTACTGTCTTTACTACCACTAGTTAACACTCAGTGACACACTGAAGGTTACAGCCTTAACTATCATTAGGATAAAGGCTTGGAAGGACAGCCAGAATGCTGACCATGGCACCTTGGGACAAGAGGCTGTCCAAAGGAAGGAGGAGGGGAAGCATAATCATAGAATAGTACAGCACAGAAGGAGACCATTCAGCCCATTGAGTCTGTGCTGGCTCTTTCGAAGAGCAATCCAGTTTGTCCCACTCCCCCGCTCTTTCCCCATATACCTGCATTTTATTCTCGTTCAATTATTTATCCAATTCCCTTTTGAAAGCTACTATTGACTCTGTATCCGTCACCCTATCAGGCAGCGCATTCCAAATCCTAACCATCATTGTGTAAAAAAGTTTTCCTCTTTTGCCAATCACCTTAAATCTATGCCCTCTGGTTATCAACCCTTCAGCCATTAGAAACAGTTTTGCTTTATTTACTCTCATCAAATCTCCTCTGAGCCTTCCCTGCTCTAAGGAGAATAACCCCAGCTTCTCCAGTCGAAGTCCCTCATACCTGGAACCTTTCGAGTAAATCTCTTCCATACCCTCTCCAAAGCCTTCACGTCCTTCCTAAAGTGTGGTGCCCAGAATTGGACACAATACTCCAGCTGGGGCCAAACTAGAGTTTTATATAGGTAATGTGGTAGTTGTAGGGGATTCAATAATTAGGGGGCCAGATAGCATCGTTTGTAAGCAGGATTGAGAATTCCATATGATATGTTGCCTGCCAGGGTGAGGGTGAGGGTCATCTCAAGCCAGCTTGAAAGGATATTGGAGGGGGAGGGTCCAGTCATTGTGGTCCATGGTGGGACCAACAACATAGGGAAGAGTAGGCAAGAGATCCTGTTTGGAGAGTGCTAGGAGCTAAATTAAAGAACAGGACCTCGAGGGTTATAATCTCTGGATTATTACCCAAGCCACGTGCAAATTGGTCTAGGAGTAAGCAGATTAGGGAGGTGAACTCGTGGCTGAAGGAGTGGTGTGGGAAAGAGGGGGCTCCATTTTATGGTACAACCAGTACTGGGACAGGAAGGAGCTGTACCATTGGGACGGGGTCCAGCTGAACCGGGCTGGGACCAGGGTCCGAGCGGAAAGGATGAATAGGGCAGTCACAAGGGCCTAGAAATTCGTGGCCATCACGAAAGCTGCCGGTGCCATCACCGTTGGAGGTTAACAGCTGCTGAAAATGGTGGCGATGGCAGGACTGAAAAGTTGGCGCTGAAGACTACTGATTATTAGCCCAGCGCTAAACTCGCCGTGTAACGCCCTCCTGGTGGCATTCGTCCTGGCATCAGGCCCCAATGTGGTGTCCACAAGCAGCGTTGCAGCTTCCAACCGCTCTGAAAGCAAGGCTGTCATTTTGCAAAGCATTGTGGGATCTTAAAAGGGCAAAGCCTTCTGAAATAAAACTAAAAATGATGTAAAAATATGCAGTTTTCAGCCCTTACAGCTCAACTGCCTTCTGGAAAAAAAATTAACATTAAAAAGAATTCCCAAATGGAAGTCTTCAGTTCTTAAAGCTGAATTGCCTTCCGCACCTAAAAAAAAAAGGGGGGAAAGTTCTTCAGCCCTAACCCAAATGGCTCAGCAAGCCAGGGAAGGGGCACCCAGGGTCTCACATGCAGAACTCCAGCTTTGTGCAGGGGGACAACACTGCAATAGAGGTCCTCTACCCACAGGGGCCAGGAGGCCCTCCAGAAAGAAGGATGTGGGACCAGATCACCGAGGCCGTCACTGCCAGCAGTGTCGCCACCACCCCCCCCTGCCCCCCACCACCACCACTTGGCTCCAGTGCCCAAAGATTCATGACTTCAGACCAGTGGTCAAGGTCAGTGAATGCATCTTCAAAAGCCGTCTCCTACCAACTGCACCACTAGCCTCACACAGTGCTCAATGCACGACTCCCCCCCCCCCCCCCCAATCACTCACCTACCAACAATCTCTACCAATCACTAGGCACACCTCACATTCCCAGCTTCACCTCACCACCTTGGAGGAGACGGTGTTGGCCATTCTTGGCAGGAACATGGCTGAGCCCTTGACCAGCGGCGGGGCTAAAAGGATACAAGATGCTGGTATCTTTGTATTTTATCCTCCTCGCATGGACCTCTTGCTTTCCCGCCCTCCCCTCATCACAACTCCACCCTTGTGCCTTCCTCATTTCACACACCCAAGAAATGCAGCCAGTCAGCCAGTGGTTGACCAAGAAAAGAGAGAAGAAACACCGTCACTCGATTTCACACTCCCAGCCACCAGCTCCTCGAGGTCGCCATTTGCAGTGTCCCCCACAAAATCAGCAGCCTTCCACCAGCCATGCTGTAGCCACTGGGGTAGCACTGTGTGACAACAGTAGGATCGGCAAAGGCACACACAAGACAGTCACTAAGAGAATGCATACAGGTGATGAGTTGATTTCTTGATGTCACATTGGATGGATAGACACAAGACGTAGGAGCAGGAGTCGGTCATTTGGCCCCTCGAGCCTGCTCTGCCATTCAATAAGATCATGGCTGATCTGATCTTGACCTCAACTCCACTTCCTTGCCCGCTCCTCATAACTCTTGACTCCCTTACCATTCAAAAATCTGTCTATCTCCACCTTAAATATATTCAATGACCCAGCCTCCACAGCTCACCAGCGCCCTGTACAGTTGTAACAGGACTTCCCTACTTTTATACTCCATTCCCTTTGCAATAAAGGCCAACATTCCATTTGCCTTCCTAATTGCTGTACCTGCATGCTAACTTTTTGTGATTCATGTACAAGGACCCCTAGATCCCTCTGTACCTCAGCATTTTGTAATCTCTCCCCATTTAAATAATTTGCTTTTTTATTTTTCCTACCAAAGTGGATAACCTTGCATTTTCCCACATTATACTCCATCTGCCAGATTTTTGCCCACTCACTTAGCCTATCTATATCCCTTTGGAAATTCTTTGCGTCTACCACACAATATGTTGTCCCACCTATCTTTGTATCATCAGCAAATTTGGTTACATTACACTCAGTCCCTTCATCCAAGTCATTAATATAGACTGTAAATAGTTGAGGCCCCAGCACTGATCCCTGCGGCACCTCACTAGTTACAGCTTGCCAACCTGAAAATGATCCATTTATCCCGACTCTCTGTTTTCTGTTTGTTAGCCAATCCTCTATCCATGCTAATATATTACCCCCAATCCCGTGAGCTCTTATCTTGTGCAGTAACCTTTTATGTGGCACCTTATCGAATGCCTTTGGAAATCCAAATACACGACATCTACTGGTTCCCCTTTATCCACCCTGCTCGTTACATCCTCAAAGAACTCCAGCAAATTTGTCAAACATGATTTCCCTTTCATAAAACCATGCTGACTCTGCTTGACTATATTATGATTTTCTAAATGTCCTGCTACCACTTCCTTAATGATGGACTCCAGCATTTTCCCAATGACAGATGTTAGGTTAACTGGTCTATAGTTGCCTGCTTTCTGTCTCCCTCCTTTCTTAAATAGGGGCGTTACATTTGCGGTTTTCCAGTCCGCTGGGACCTCTCCAGAATCCAGGGAATTTTGGTAGATTACAACCAATGCATCCACTATCTCTGCAGCCACCTCTTTTAAGACTCTAGGATGCAGGCCATCGGGTCCAGGGGACTTGTCCAGCTTTAGTCCCATTAGTTAGCCTAGTACTTTCTCTCTAGTGATAGTGATTGTTTTAAGTCCCCCACCCACCCCAATAGCCCCTTGATTATCCATTATTGGGATGCTTTTAGTGTCTTCCACCGTGAAGACCGATACAAAATATTTGTTCAACGTCTCCACCATTTCCCTGTTTCCCATTATTAATTCCCCAGACTCATCCTCTAGGGGACCAATGTTTACTTTAGCTACCTTCTTCCTTTTTATATACCTGTAGAAGCTCTTACTGTCTGTTTTTATATTTCTTGCTAGCTTACTCTCATAAGCTAACTTCTCTCTTTATCATTTTTTTAGTCGTCCTTTGCTGGTTTTTAATAATTTCCCAATCCTCTGGCCTTTCACTATTCTTCGCAGCATTGTATGCTTTTGTTTTCAATTTGATACCATCCTTTACTTCCTTAGTTAGCCACGGATGGTTCATCCTTCTCTTAGAGTCTTTCTTCCTCACTGGAATATATAAATTTGGATTGGAAAGCTTGCTTTGTGGTGGCTTTTATTTCAGCATTGTGACCAAGAGGACGCTGTGATGGTCAGTAACAGATGGAAGGTAAGGTGTGGGGCTAATGTGGAATGGGGAATTGGGGTTGTGGTCACTGGGACCGCTGGCGGATGATTCCATCCTGGATATCCCGGCCAGAAAGGGGCTGTCTGGGATGCATCCTTCCGTCTGCTTCCTCCTCTTCTGCATCTTCCTCTTCCCTCTGCGAGCGGAGGTTGTAAATCTGAAATAAAGGCATAAAATGTTGGAAATACTCAGCAGGTCAGGCAGCATCTCGACCTGAAAGGTTAACTCTCTTTCTCTCTCCACGGATGCTGCCTGACCTGCTGAGTATTTCCAGCATTTTCTGTCTTCTCAGAGGCCTTCCTTTACCATCCGAGGCCTTGCAAGCATCCAGCACCACTCACTGCAGTTAAAAAACTTTTAACATAATTGCACCAAGCCACTACTTCAATAAAGCATGTAGCAAAGGCAGAGTGGTTTTAATGGGGGATTTTAACTTCCATATAGATTGGGATAAGCAGACCAGCTCATGTCAGACAGGAAGCGAATTTCTTGAGTGTGATCAGGATAATTTTCTGCAACATAAGTCCTAGAACCAAAAAGGGGGCAGGCCATATTACATTTAATAATGCACAATGAGCCAGATTTAGTTTACAGCCTAATGGTGCGTGAACATTTATATAATAGCAATCATAATATGATGGAGTTCAACATTGTGTTTGAAAGGGAGAAACACGAAACAGCTACTAATATTCTAGATTTAGGTAAGGCTGACTTCAATGCGATGAGACAGAGACTGTCCACAGTAAACTGGGCAAATCTGTAAACATCATCAACAATTTGTATTTATACAGCACCTTTAACGTCGTAAAACGTCCCAAGGCGCTTCACAGGAGTATTATAAGACCAAAAAAAATTGACACCGAGCCACATAAGGAGAAATTAGGGCAGGTGACCAAAAGCTTGGTCAAAGAGGTAGGTTTTAAGGAGCGTCTTAAAGGAGGAAAGAGAAGTAGAGAGGTTTAGGGAGGGAATTCCAGAGCTTAGGGCCTAGGCAACAGAAGGCACGGCCACCAAAGGTTGAGCGATTATAATCAGGGATGCTCAAGAGGGCAGAATTAGAGGAGCGCCGATATCTCGGGGGATTGTGGGGCTGAAGGAGATTACAGAGATGGGGAGGGGCAAAGCCATGGAGGGATTTTGAAAACAAGGATGAGAATTTTGAAATCGAGGCGTTGCTTAACTGGGAGCCAATGTAGGTCAGCGAGCACAGGGGTGATGGGCGAACAGGACTTGGTGCGAGTTAGGACACGGGCAGCCGAGTTTTGGATCACCTCAAGGGAGGCCAGCCAGGAGTGCATTGGAATAGTCAAGTCTAGAGGTAACAAAGGCATGGATGAAGGTTTCAGCAGCAGATGAGCTGAGGCAAGGGCGGAGACGGGCGATGTTACGGAGGTGGAAATCGGCAGCCTTAGTTATGCTGCAGATATGTGGTTGGAAGCTCATTTCAGGGTCAAATATGACACCAAGGTTGCGAACAGTGTGGTTCAGCCTCAGACAGATATTAGGGAGAGGGATGGAGTCAGTGGCTAGGGAACGGAGTTTGTGGCGAGGACCAAAAACAATGGCTTCGGTCTTCCCAATATTTAATTGGAGAAAATTTCTGCTCATCCAGAACTGGATGTCAGACAACCAGTCTGACCATGGAGGGGTCGAGAGAAGTGGTGGTGAGGTAGAACTGGGTGTCGTCAGCGTACATGTGGAAACTGACGCTGTGTTTTCGGATGATGTCGCCAAGGGGCAACATGTAGATGAGAAATAGGAGGGGGCAAAGGATAGATCCTTGGGGGACACCAGAGGTAACGATGCGGGAGTGGGAGAAGAAGCCATTGCAGGTGATTTTCTTGCTACGATTAGATAGATAAGAATGGAACCAGGCAAGTGCAGTCCCACCCAGCTGGACGAATGTGGAGAGACATTGGCGAAGGATGGAGTGGTCAACCGTGTCAAAGGCTGCAGACAAGTCAAGAAGGACGAGGAGGGATAGCTTACCTTTGTCACAGTCACAAAGGATGTCATTTGTGACTTTGAGGAGAGCCGTTTCGGTACTGTGGCAGGGGCGGAAACCTGATTGGAGGGATTGAAACATGGAATTGCGGGAAAGATGGGCAGGGATTTGGGAGGCGACAACATGTTCAAGGATTTTGGAGAGGAAAGAGAGGTTGGAGATGGGCTGGTAGTTTGCAAGGACGGAGGGGTCAAGGATTGTTTTTTTGAGAGGTGATGATGGCAGATTTGAGGGAGAGGGGGATAGTACCTGAGGATGGAAAACCGTTAACAATTTCAGCTAACACGGGAGCCAGAAAAGGAAGTTGGGTGGTCAGCAGTTTGGTGGGAATAGGGTCAGGGGAGCAGGAAGTGGGTCTCATGGACAAGATGAGCGCGGAGAGGTCATGAGGGGAGATCAGAGAGAAACTGGAGAAAGATGTGAGTTCAGGGCTAGGGCAGGGGGGAAGGGAAGTGGCAGAGGCAGCTGAACGGATGGTACATAGATACATAGAACAGTACAGCACAGTACAGGCCCTTCGGCCCTCGATGTTGTGCCGAGCATTGTCCGAGACCAAGATCAAGCTATCACACTCCCTATCACTCTGGTGTGCTCCATGTGCTTATCCAATAACCGCTTGAAAGTTCCTAAAGTGTCCGACTCCACTATCACAGCAGGCAGTCCATTCCACACCCCAACCACTCTGAGTAAAGAATCTACCTCGGACATCCCTTCTATATCTCCCCCCATGCACCTTATAGTTATGCCCCCTTGTAACAGCTGCCTCTACCTGAGGAAATAGTCTCTGAACATCCATTCTATCTATCCCCCTCATCATCTTATAAACCTCTATTAAGTCGCCTCTCATCCTCCTCCGCTCTAAAGAGAAAAGCCCCAACTCCCTCAATCTTTCCTCATAAGACCTCCCCCCCAAACCAGGCAGCATCCTGGTAAATCTCCTTTGCACTCTTTCCAATGCTTCCACGTCCTTCCTATAGAGATGGTGACCAGAACTGCACACAATATTCCAAATGTGGTCTCACCAAGGTCCTGTACAGTTGCAGCATAACCTCACAGTTCTTAAACTCAAACCCTCTGTTAATAAATGCCAACACACCATAGGCCTTCTTTACTGCTCTATCCACTTGAGTGGCAACCTTCAGAGATCTGTGGATATGAACCCCCAGATCCCTCTGCTCCTCCACGTTCCTCAGAACCCTGCCGTTGACCCTGTAATCCTTATTCAAATTTGCCCTACCAAAATGAATCACCTCGCACTTATCAGGGTTAAATTCCATCTGCCATTTTTCGGCCCAGCTCTGCATTCTATCAATGTCTCTTTGCAGCCTACAACTGCCCTCCACCTCATCCACTGCTCCACCAATCTTGGTGTCATCAGCAAATTTACTGATCCACCCTTCAGTCCCCTCCTCCAAGTCATTGATAAAAATCACAAACAGCAGAGGACCCAGCACCGACCCCTGTGGCACACCGCTGGTAACTGGTCTCCAGTCCGAAAATGTTCCATCCACCACCACCCTCTGCCTTCTATGAGATAGCCAGTTACTTATCCAATCGGCCAAATTTCCCTCTATCCCACAACTCCTTACTTTCTTCATGAGCCGACCATGGGGAACCTTATCAAACGCCTTACTAAAATCCATGTATACGACATCAACTGCTCTACCTTCATCTACACACTTAGTTACCTCCTCAAAGAATTCAATCAAATTTGTTAGGCAAGACTTACCCTTCACGAATCCGTGTTGACTATCCCTGATTAAGTTGCCCCTTTCCAAATGGTCATAAATCCTATCCCTCAGGACCTTTTCCATTATCTTACCAACCACCGAAGTAAGACTAACCGGCCTATAATTACCAGGGTCATTCCTATTTCCTTTCTTGAAGAGAGGAACAACATTCGCCACTCTCCAGTCCTCTGGCACCATCCCCGTGGACAGTGAGGACCCAAAGATCAAAGCCAGAGGCTCTGCAATCTCCTCCCTTGCCTCCCAAAGAATCCTAGGATATATCCCATCTGGCCCAGGGGACTTATCGACCCTCAGGTTCTTCAAAATTGTTAAAACATCTTCCCTCAGAACATCTACCACCTCCAGCCTATCCACCTTTATCACACTCTCATCCTCAAGAACATGGCCCCTCTCCTCGGTGAACACTGACGAAAAGTATTCATTCATCACCTCTCCTATCTCTTCTGACTCCATGCACAAGTTCCCACTACTGTCCTTGACCGGCCCTACCCTCACCCTGGTCATTCTTTTATTTCTCACATAAGAGTAAAAAGCCTTGGGGTTTTTCTTGATCCGACCCGCCAAGGACTTCTCATGCCCCCTCCTAGCTCTCCTAAGCTCTTTTTTTAGCTCATTCCTTGCTACCTTGTACCCCTCAATCGACCCAACTGAACCTTGTTTTCTCATCCTTACATACGCTTCCTTTTTCCTCTTGACTAGACATTCAACCTCTTTTGTGAACCATGGTTCTCTCACTCGGCCATTTCCTCCCTGCCTGACAGGGACATACCTATCAAGGACACGCAGTAATTGCTCCATGAAAAAGCTCCACTTTTCGTTTGTGCCTTTCCCTGATAGTTTCTGTTCCCATCTTATACTCCCTAATTCTTGCCTAATCGCATCATAATTACCCCTCCCCCAATTATAAACCCTGCCCTGCCGTATGGCCCTATCCCTCTCCATTGCAATAGTGAAAGTTACCGAATTGTGGTCACTATCTCCAAAGTGCTCTCCCACATACAAATCAAACACTTGGCCCGGTTCATTACCCAGTACCAAATCCAATGTGGCCCCACCTCTTGTCGGCCTATCCACATATTGTGTCAGGAAACCCTCCTGCACACACTGTGCAAAAACTATCCCATCCGAACTGTTTGACCTATAAAGGTTCCAATCAATATTTGGAAAGCTGAAGTCACCCATGACAACTACTCTGTGACCTCCACACCTATTCATAATCTGCTTTGCAATTTCTTCCTCCACATCTTTATTACTATTTGGGGGCCTGTAGAAAACTCCTAACAACGTGACCGCTCCTTTCCTATTTCTAACTTCAGCCCATATTACCTCAGACGGCAGATCCCCCTCGAACTGCCTTTCTGCCGCTGTTAAACTATCCTTGATTAACAATGCTACTCCTCCACCTTTCTTACCAACTTCCCTACTCTTACTGAAACATCTATACCCCGGAACTTCCAACAACCATTCCTGTCCCTGTTCTAACCATGTCTCCGTAATGGCCACCACATCGTAGTCCCAAGTACCAATCCACGCTCCAAGTTCTCCTACCTTATTCCGGATGCTCCTTGCATTGAAGTAGACACACTTCAAGCCATCTTCCTGTCTGCTGGTACATTCCTGCGACCTTGATACCCTCCTCAGTACCTCCCTACACTCACCACTGGCTCGTGGACTACAGCCCTTTTTCCCATCCCCCTGACAAATTAGTTTAAACCCCCCCGAAGAGCCGTAGCAAATTTCCCTCCCAGGATATTGGTGCCCCTCTGGTTCAGGTGCAAACCGTCCTGTTTGTACAGGTCCCACCTTCCCCAGAATGTGCTCCAATTATCCACATAACTGAAACCCTCCCCCCTACACCATCCCTGCAGCCACGTGTTTATCTGCACTCTCTCCCTGTTCCTCAACGCGCTAGCACGTGGCACCGGCAACAAACCAGAAATTACAACATGGTTTGTACTGGCTCTCAGCTTCCAACCTAGCTCCCTAAATTCCTGTTTTAAATCCCCGTCCCTTCTCCTACCTATGTCGTTGGTACCGATGTGTACCACGACTTGTGATTGTTCCCCCTCCCCTTTGAGGATTCTGAAAACACGGTCCGAGACGTCACGGACCCTGGCACCCGGGAGGCAACATACCATCCGTGAGTCTCTTTTGCTGCCACAGAACCTCCTATCTGTCCCTCTGACTATTGAGTCCCCAATAACTATTGCTCTCCCTCAATCTTAGAGACAAAGAAGTCCATGAGCTCCTCACACTTGTTGTCGGAGGGGAGGGTGGAGGAGACTGGGGAGAGGGGTTTAAGAAGACGGTTAGCAGTGGAGAATAGAAGCCGGGGTTTATCTTTGCATTCCAGAATGATTCTGGAATAGTGAGCAATTTTGGCAGATGAGAGTTAAGGGTAAATCGACAGAAGATCAGTTGGAGGTGTTCAAAAAAGACCCCCTAATGGGGCAGAAGCTCTATTTACCAAAAAAAACAGCCATGGACGACCAAAGAGGTAAGGGTTAGCATAAAACTAAAAGAAAAAGCAGACAAAAATGCAAAAACTAGCACAGATCCTGGCAATTGGGAGAGATACAAAGAACAGCAAAGGGTGACAAAACAGATAGAGCTACAAAAAGAGGGAGTATGAAAAGAAACTTGCAAGAGATATCAAAATCAATACTTTTTTTACAATTATATTAGGAAGAAGAGGGTGGTCAGGAGCAACGTGGGGCCCCTTGAAAACCGATAACGGTGATATTGTCAATGATAAGGAAATGTCCGACGTATTGAATAATTACTTTGTGGGTATTTACAGTAGAGGAAGAGGATAGCATGCTGGAAATCCCAAGGAAACTAATATTGAATCAGGGACAGGGACTCAATAAAATTAACATAAGCAAAATAACTAATAAAGAAAATAATGGCACTGAAGAGTGATAAATTCCCAGGACCAGATTGTTTCCAGCCCAAGGTTTTAAAGAAAGTGGGTGAGAACATTGCAGATGCCCTAACTATAATCTTCCAAAGTTCTCTCGATTTGGGAACTGTTCCTTTAGATTGGAAAAATGTGCATGTCACTCTGCTATTTAAGAATGGCGAGAGAGGGAAACCAGGGAATTATAGACCAGTGAGCCTAACATCTGTTGTCAGGAAATTGCTAGAGTCTATAATTAAGGATAGGGTGACTGAACACCTCAAAAAATTTTAGCTGATCAGAGAGAGCCAGCATGGATTTGTAAAGGGTAGGTCATGCCTGGCAAACCTGATTGAATTTTTTGAAGAGGCGTCTCAAGTAGTGGGCACGGGAATGTCTATGGATGTTATTTATATGGACTTCCAGAAGGCATTTGATAAAGTCCCTCAAAATAGACTATTAACTAATGTTGAAGCTCATGGAATTGAAGGCAAATTATTGACCTGGTTAGGAAATTGGCTGAGCGGCAGGAGATGGAGAGTAAGGATAACGGGCAGGTTAGCAGGATGTGACTAGTGGCATCCTACAAGGATCTGTGTTGGGGCCTCAACTATTCACTGTATTTATTAACGACTCAAATGGCAGGATAGAGAGCAACATATCCAAATTTGCCGATGACACAAAGATAGGTTGCACTGTAAGCAGTGTAGATGGAAGCATAAAATTAAAAAGATATTAATAGATTAAGTGAATGGGCAAAACATTATCATTGGCTAACACTCCAACTGCACACTAGGTTACAGCCTTCACTATCACTGGTTAACATTCTAACCATGCACTAGGTTAACAGCGGTTACTATCACTGGTTAACAACAATTTGTATTTATATAGCGCCTTTAATGTAGTAAAACGTCCCAAAGTGCTTCACAAAGGTTATCATACAAAATGTGACACCGAGCCACGAGATATTAGGGCAGCCGAGGAGAGGCATTGGAGGAGGATCGAGTGGTCAACTGTGTCAAAGGCTGTAGACAGGACGAGAAAGATGAGGAGGGATAGTTTACCTTTGCCACAGTCACATAGGATGTCATTTGTGACTTTGATAAGAGTCGTTTCAGTACTGTGGCAGGGGTGGAAACCTGATTGGACAGGTTCAAACATGGAATTGTGGGAAAGATGGGCATGGATTTGGGAGGCGACAACATGTTCAAGGACTTTGGAGAGGAAAGGGAGGTTGGAGATGGGACGATAGTTTGCAAGGACGGAGGGGTCAAAGGTTGGTTTTTTGAGGAGAGGGATGTTGATGGCAGATTTGAAGGGGAGGGGGACAGTAACTGAGGACAGAGAACTGTTAACAATATCAGTTAATGTGGGAGCCAGGTAGGGAAGTTGGGTGGTCAGCCGTTTCATGCGAATAGGGTCGAGGGAGCAGGAGGTTAACAGTCCAACAGCACACCAGGTTATACAGCATTTACTATCACTGGTTAACACTCTAACCACACACACTAGATTACAGCCTTTAAAAAGAAAAGAAATATCTTGCATTTATATATCGCCTTTCACGACCTCAGGACGTCTCAAAGTGCTTTACAGCCAATGAAGTACTTTTGAAGTGCAGTGACTGTTGTAATGTAGGAAACGTGACAGCCTATTTGCGCACAGCAAGCTCCCACAAACAGCTGATTGAGGGATAAACATTGGCCAGGACACTGGGGAGAACTCCCCTGCTCTTCCTTGAATAGTGCCATGGGATCTTTTACGTCCACCTGAAAAGGTAGACATGACCTCAGTTTAATGTCTCATCCAAAAGACAGCGCCTCTGACAGTGCAGCAGTCTCTCAGCACTGCACTGGAGTGTTAGCCTGGATTATGTGTTCCAGTCTCTGGAGTGGGACTTGAACCCACGACCTTCTGACTCAGAGGCGAGAGTGAAACACTGAATGACGGCTGACTCTGATATCGTAGGTTAACAGCCTTTACCATTACTGGTTAACATTCCAACTGCACACTAGTTACAGCCTTTACTAACATTGGTTAACACTCCAACAGCACACTGCCAGTTACAGCCTTTACACTGATTCGAGGGCCCGTGTGGGGGCATCATTTGGTGTGGTTCAAAATTAAAAGGACTAAAAGCCCAACCATGTGGAGGAACGTTTCGCTACCTCACCGCTTTCACCCTCACCAATTAACAACCTCGCCGCTTTCTGTCTCACCACTTTGTACCCCTCATCAATGTTCCCTCTTTTTTTCGTGCGCGGTCCCTTTAAATTTGCTGCGCGGCCGCACATGCACAGTATCTTCCAGCAGCAACAGCTGGTGAGCAGCCTGCGCGGGACCTCCTGATTGATGTGCGATTGTGCGGCCGCACACCTTAGGGGGGACATTGCCCCTCACCGCTTTCTGTCTCACCGCTGAGGGACCCCAAGGTGAAAGGTCATCAGTTACTGGGGAAGGCTGAGGGACCCCAAGGTGAAAGGTCATCAGTTAGAGGGGAAGGTAAAATGGATGCTTCAGTTCTGTCAGTATTAAGCTGGTGGAATGTTTTTGCTCATGCTGATCTTGATATTGGACAGGCAGTTGGAGACTGTGGCAACAGCCTTTCAATCACAGAATACAGAGAAGTTACAACACAGAAATAGGTCATTTAGTCCAACCAATTTGGGCAAGTAGCAGAATGGATAACAAGCTGGCTGCAAAATAGAAGAGAGATAGGGTTAAAGGTGGTTACTCAGATTGGCGGAAAGTGGTATTCCACAAGGATCGGTGCTGGGACCACTGTTGTTCACTAATTACATAAACGATTTGGACTCCGGAATCGGAAGTACAATTTCAAACTTTCCAGATGACACCAAATTGCAGGGTGTAGTTAATACTGAGGAGGACTGCAACAAAATACAAGAAGACATTAATAAAGGTCGGTGACCTTTCATCAGAACTGGAAAAAGTTAGAGATATAACAGGTTTTAAGCAAGTGCAGAGGCAGGGAAAGAGGAGATAAAGAATGAAAGGGAAGGTCTGTGATCAGGTGGAAGGCAGGAGAGATTAAATGACAAAAGGGATGATGGTGTGAGGCAAAAGGAGATGGTAATGGGACAAGTAAAGAAACGAAAGATGGGTCTAGAGGAGGTGTTAATGGCAACAGCAGAGCTATTATCAGCACCTGCTGTCCGAAAAAATGGGAGCAGTGGTTATGATCTGAAATTGTTGAACTCAATGTTGACTCTGGAAGGCTGTAAAATGCCTAACAGAAAGCTGAGGTGCTGTTCTTTGAGTTTCCGTTGATCTTCATTAGAACAGTGTAAGAGGCCGAGGACAGAGGTCAGCGTGGGAGTGGGGTGGAGAATTAAAATGGCAAGCTCAGGGTCACGCTTGTGGACTGAATGGAGGTGTTCCGCAAAGCGATCACCCAATCTGCGTTTGGTCTCCCCAATGTAGAGGAGACCGCATCGTGAGCAGCGAATACAGTATACTAAATTGTGAGAAGTACAAGTAAACTTGTCACAGTGGTGGTGCTTTAGTGCCTCCACTGGTGGGAGAGTGTAATTACAGCATGACAAGTTTATCTCAGCAGTTTCTATTGAAAATAGGGGCATAGGAATTTATTGTGGATACAGTTGACAGGAAATGTAAGATTTTTAATATATTATAAGTAGAATCATATAATAAACTTTTATTACATTTTTATAAAGCAACAGATGGAAAGTACTGAGGGCTTCCGCTGAAGGGGACGGTTGTTAGCTGGAAGGTGCAGCAGGGTAGAAAAGCAGCAAGCCTGTGCCAGCTCTCTGCAAGTGCACTTCAGCTAGTCCCACGCCCCCGCTCTTTCCCCGTAGCCCTGCAAATTTTTTTCCTTCAGGTACTTAGCTAATTCCCTTTTGAAAGCCACAATTGAATCTGCCTCCACCACCCTTTCAGGCAGTGAATTCCAGATCCTAACCACTCGCTGCGTAAAATGGTTTTCCTCATGTTGCCTTTGGTTCTTCTGCCAATCACCTTAAATCTGTGTCCTCTGGTTCTCGACCCTTCTGTCAATGGGAAAATGTTTCTCTCTATCTACTCTGCCCAGACCCATCATGATTTTGAACACCTCCATCAAATCTCCTCTCAATCTTCTCTGCTCTAAGGAAAACAATCCCAGTTTCTCCTATCTATCCACATAACTGAAGTCCCTCATCCCTGGAACCATTCTCATAAATATTTTCTGCATCCTCTCGAAGGCCTTCACATTCTTCCTAAAGTGCGGTGCCCAGAATTGGACACAATATTCCAGTTGAGGCCAAGCCAGTGTTTTATAAAGGT
The DNA here is from genome assembly GCA_030390025.1 of Squalus acanthias. NCBI lineage: Eukaryota > Metazoa > Chordata > Chondrichthyes > Squaliformes > Squalidae > Squalus > Squalus acanthias. The sequence continues at coordinate 54,018,086 of CM059438.1, forward strand.
TCATCATAATTTCTTTGCTTTTGTACTCTATGCCTATGGAAGAAGATAAGTATTATATAAATATTTATACTGTTACAAAGCATTCATATTATGCACTGCCTGAAAAGGTGGTGGAAGCAGTTTCAATAGTAACTTTCAGAAGGGAAAAACAATTGCAAGGCTATGGGGAAAGAACAGGGGAGTGGGACTAATTGGATAGCTCTTTCAAAGAGCCGGCACAGGCACAGTGGGCCGAATGGCCACCTTCTGTACTGTATGATTCTGTAACTGGCAGAATGGACGTGTAATTGCAAATGAATTTCAACATAGATAAGTGTGAGTTTGTGCATTTTGGTAGGAAGAATAAGGAGGCCACCTACTCCTTGGAAAATAAGTTTAAATGGGTTAGAGGCACAAAGGGATTGGGGGTACAGATAGACAAGACACTAAAAGTAGCAACACAGATTAGTAAGGCCATAAAATGGCAAACAAATCTCTGGGCTTCATTTCTAGAGGAATAGAATTGAAAAGCAGTGAAGTTAGTTAAACTTGTATAGAGCCTTAGTTAGACCACACAGAGTATTGTGGACAGTTCTGGTCTCCATATTATAAAAAGAATATAGAGGCACAGGAGAAAGTACAAAAAAGATGGTCAAGGTGATACCAGAACTGAGAGGGTATATTTATCAGAAAAGATTGAACCAGATGGGGGTTTCTTTCTCTAGAAAAGAGAAGGCTGAGAGGTAACCTGATAGATGTCTTTAAGATTATAATGGAGTTTAATAGGGTAGTTGTAGAGAAGTTGTTTCCACTTGTGGGGAAATCCAAAACTAGGGCCCATAAATCCACCAGTCCTTCTTAAATATGGGAGCCATGCCGGTAGACTGGAGGATTGCAAATACTGCACCCTGTTGGACATCCTGGAGAGTTAAGGGTTAATAATCAAACTTCTTTGTATCTTGGAGCAACAAGCTTTCCAAGATAAACAGAATGGCTTGGAAGTGCCATGAGAAGAAAGCATAGCTTATCTTCAGCTTTTGATGTCTGTATTATCTACAAAAAATGCTTGTGCAAGGGAGTAAGTGACTGTTAATAAAACTCCTCCAAATAATCCTTCGGTTTGGCCAGGAAGTCTTGTTTGAGGAAAGTATCTTTGAGGTAAACAATTATAGCTGTATATGTAAACAGACTGTTTTCAAAGGATTCAGGAACAGTTACATCATGCGGTCTTATCAGTGAAATGTACCTTTGTAGGCAAACTAAAGTGTATAAAGGAGCATGGTTTTCAATGGTTATTTGGAGGGCTCGAAAGATACAGAAATCAGAAAGCTACTCTGTGTACTGTATAGATTGATCACCTGTGCTGTATATGAATAAAGTCTGTTCTGTTTTCTCCACCATCAAGTGGCTTATGCTGACTCAAAACGTGTCATTGTCCCTGTCCCTGTTCATAAAAGGGGAGAGGGATAAACCCAGTAAGTACAGGCCAGTCAGCCTGATGTCAGTGGTGGGAACACTTTTAGAGACAAGATTAATTGTCACTTGGAGAAAATAAATGATAGCCAGCACGGATTTGTTAAAGGCAAATTGTGTTTAACGAACCTGATTTGAGTTCTTTGATGGAATAGCAGAGAGGATTGATGAAGGTAGTATGGTAATGTTGTGTATTGTCTTTGTGCCACTGTCTGTGGACCCCGCCACAAACGCCATTCCCTAGCCAACTGCATCCCTCTCCCTGGCCACTGTCTGAGGCTGAACCAGATCATTCGCAACCTTGCTGTTGTATTTGACCAAGATGAGCTTCTGACCCCGTATGCTCTCCATCACCAAAACTGCTTACTTCCACCTCCGTAACATCACCCATCTCTGCCCCGTTTCAGCTCATCTGCTGCTGAAACCCTCACCTATGCCTTTGTTTCCTCTAGACTTGACTATTTCAACGCACTCCTGGCTGGCTTGAGCTCATCCAAAACTCTGCTGCCCGTGTCCTAACTCACACCAAGTTCCGTTCACCCTGTGCTCGCTGACCTACATTGGATCCAAGTCTGGCAACACCTCAAATTTAAAATTCTCATCCTGGTTTTCAATTCCCTCCAAGGCCTTGCCACTCCCCATCTCTCTTAACTTCCTCCAGCCCTACAACCCTCTGAGATCTCTGCGCTCCTCCAATTCTGGCCTCTTGCACATCCCCGATTTTCACTGCTCCATCATTGGTGGCTGTGCCTTCAGCTGCCGAGGCCCGAAGCTCTGGAATTCCCTCCCTAAACCTCTCCGCCTCCCTCTCCTCCATTAAGACACTGCTTAAACCTACCTCTTTGACCAAGCTTTTGATCATCTGCCCTAATATCACTTTTTGTGAGTCGGTGTCAAATTTTGTTTGATAGCGCTCCTGTGAAGCGCCTTGGGACATTTTATTAGGTTGAAGGCGCTATATAAATGCAAGTTGTTGTTATATATGGACTTACTGTGTACAGTTTTGGTCTCCTTACCTAAGGAAGGATATACTTGCCTTAGAGGGAGTGCAACAAAGGTTCACTAGACAAATTCCTGGGATGAGGGGATTGTCCTATGAGGAGATTGAGTAGACTAGGTTTATATTCCTTAGAGTTCAGAAGAATGAGAGGTGATCGCATTAAAACATAAAATTCTTAAGGGGCTTGACAGGGTAGATGCAGGGAGGATGTTTCCCCTGGCTGGGGAGTCTTGAACCAGGGGTCACAGTCTCAGAATAAGGGGTCGGCCGTTTAGGACTGAGATGAGGAGAAATTTCTTCACTCAAAGGGTTGTGAATCTTTGGAATTCTCTACCCCAGAGGGCTGTGGATGCGCAGTCATTGAGTATATTCAAGACAGAGATCGATAGATTTTTGGGTACTAAGGGAATCAAGGGTTATGGGGATGGTGCAGGAAAGTGGTGTTGAGGTAGAAGATCAGCCATGATCTTATTGAATGGCGGAGCAGGCTCGAAGGGCCAAATGGCCTACTCCAGCTCCTATTGAGATCACTGAACAGAAAGAACCTAAATATTAGATATCTAGATACTAAACCTAGATACTTATCTTAGAATCCTCAGGTTCTACGGCTCCACTCCTTTTAAGCTGAGCGTGAGAAACCGCCTTCCTTCTCTCCACCAAATTCTTACCATCACCAAATTCTCAGTTCCACTCCGATTGTTATCCACCAAGCTCCGTCTCCCAAGCTCTGTGCCCAGAAAGGCTACCACTTGGAGTCAGGGTTTGGTTTGACATATTCCTGGAGGTTTCATCACACGACCTCCTGGCTACGATCACCCTGCCGCTACGGTCCCACCATTGGTCACGCGACACGGCCATTCTTTCAGCGCCTCGCCTTCCCACGCCAACTGGAAAGCGATCAGACTCTTCGTTACCAAATTGGGTGATTCTTGCCTGTCAGTCAAACAGCCTTTTCTCCCATCTCCAACATTTTTGTAACTAATAAACAAGTGTTCAAGGAAAAGGAAAATGAAACAAACAAATCATTTTTAATGCCCCTATGATTTTTCTCCCGGGGTTGCTCGCAGCAGTGTCCTGGGGATTAACCTTTAATTCCTGGAGACTCCAGGACAATCCCGCAGGGTTGAGGCAAATAGCAGATGCATTTTAGTGGAAGCTAGATAAACACGAGGGAGAAAGGAACAGAAGGATATGCTGATTGGACGAGATGAGGTAAGTAAACACCGGCATAGACCAGTTGGGCCGAATGGCCTGTTTCTGTGCTGTGCATTCTATGTGACAAGTCCCTGTCGATATTGACCCTCCACACAAGCAGACCGATGGAGATCTGGGGGTGGCAGCATGTGTGGCCCTGCACTCAAGGACAGATCCCTGCGGTAGACTGGGGAGCCATTTGGGCAGAGGAATAGTAGCCAGTGGAGATCATGATTTCCGCACAACACACTGAAGGTTTGGTACAAGCAGAACAGAATTATAAAATGCAATGATTTTCCATTTGATGACACCATGACATTCTGAAGAAATTTACATCAAAATCCAAATCCCTGGAAGTTTACTGTCACCATCCAGAGGAGAAGGAATTGGCCAGAACAATTACTCACTGCACAGTCAATTTCAAGGACATATCCACAAATATTCAAAGATTTACTGCAGCAACCATTGCTGGAGATTACCATCATTACAGCATTTAAAAGTGAACATTCACCAAATATTTGATCGAGGCTGTGACAGAAAGCTCATATCAAGAAGCTGTGTTTGTACACATGATTAAATAAGACTGAATGGATTGATAATAAAATATTCAGACAAAGTAACAGAAAACCATTTGTGGCCACTGTTGGGCTAATTTGTTTGCCCGTGTTAAACTCATCTTTCTCCCCTCACAGCGGGTACAGGGGCTGCTTACACCTCAGGACAGGGGCTGAATTTGATACCTAGCCAAGTGAAATAAGTGGGCGGGGGTGGGGGTTGGGGCGGAAGACAGCAATCATTTCCAGATACCTTGAAACACAAAACACACTCATGCTGACTTTCAACCCTAATCACGATCAATTACTCCATTAAATAAATAATGGTTTAGTGTCCACATCTGATCCGAGCAGTCACCACGGGGAAATATCCTCATGATTAACAGTCACAGAATTCTGACGATGAATTCAATAGTCCAGGTAAGATCCTGCAATGTCTTCAGTTGAGATGAAGAACTTGTCTCATGAGCTCGTAGGTGGTGAATGCCACGGCCTGGGAGGGGATACAGCGGATGTAATTGAGAGTGAGCCCCCGGTACAGGCCCTTCTGTATCCCGTGCGTCTCGTAGACATATTTCAGAGTCTTACACATCGTTCTAATGGGAGGAAAAAAAGATTAACAAGGAAAGTACTCCCTGTGTAAACACATCAGTGTCACAAACAACGTAATGTTTTCTCTCTGAATTAACCAGGTGATTATGACCATTGAGAAACCTTTGTATAGATTAATGTTAGTTAACAATTTTAATCTAATACATGCAATCCCCAGAGAGAGAGAGACTAACCCCCGGGTCACTGGACAGTGGACAAGTGGCTCTGGTCACTGGACAGTGGACAAGTGGCTCTGGTCAATGGGCAGTGGGCAAGTGGCTCTGGTCAATGGGCAGTGGGCAAGTGGCTCTGGTCAATGGGCAGTGGACAAGTGGCTCTGGTCAATGGGCAGTGGACAAGTGGCTCTGGTCAATGGGCAGTGGACAAGTGGCTCTGGTCAATGGGCAGTGGACAAGTGGCTCTGGTCAATGGGCAGTGGACAAGTGGCTCTAATGGGCAGTGGACAAGTGGCTCTGGTCAATGGGCAGTGGACAAGTGGCTCTGGTCAATGGGCAGTGGACAAGTGGCTCTGGTCAATGGGCAGTGGACAATGGGCTCTGGTCAATGGGCAGTGGACAAGTGGCTCTGGTCAATGGGTAGTGGACAAGTGGCTCTGGTCAATGGGCAGTGGACAATGGGCTCTGGTCAATGGGCAGTGGACAATGGGCTCTGGTCAATGGGCAGTGGACAAGTGGCTCTGGTCAATGGGTAGTGGACAATGGGCTCTGGTCAATGGGCAGTGGACAATGGGCTCTGGTCAATGGGCAGTGGACAAGTGGCTCTGGTCAATGGGTAGTGGACAAGTGGCTCTGGTCAATGGGCAGTGGACAAGTGGCTCTGGTCAATGGGCAGTGGTCAAGGGGCAGTGGACAATGGGCTCTGGTCAAGGGGCAGTGGACAATGGGCTCTGGTCAAGGGGCAGAGGACAGTGGGCAAGTGGCTCTGGTCAATGGGCAGTGGACAATGGGCTCTGGTCAATGGGCAGTGGACAAGTGGCTCTGGTCAATGGGCAGTGGACAAGTGGCTCTGGTCAATGGGCAGTGGACAAGTGGCTCTGGTCAATGGGCAGTGGTCAAGGGGCAGTGGACAATGGGCTCTGGTCAAGGGGCAGTGGACAATGGGCTCTGGTCAAGGGGCAGAGGACAGTGGGCAAGTGGCTCTGGTCAATGGGCAGTGGACAATGGGCAGGATGGCATCTGAGTAACAGGGCCTAGGTCTGAATCTCACCTAATTCTGATCATTTCATCTTGTGAAATAGAGGCGATCAGACAAAGGAGGTCAGCTAAATAGATGAATCTGATGGATTTATTTAAATAGCTCTCACCCCCAAATTCTTGTGCTGGCCTCTATAAATATGCTGACACCGTGAGCATTGGAGCCCCGGCCTGGCCAATGAGGCTGCATTCTCAGATTTTGATTGAATATTCCTTTTTGCTTTTGGTGATCCTTTCTAGCATTTTTTTTAAAAATTCTGATTCCTCTCTCTTGCATTTGGACCTAAAAATTGCACACTCATTGTGTAGTAAATGCTCAGCTGTTAGCTTGTAGTGCTCAGTTAGGAAGTATTTCGGTCATTGATTTGAGTGTGTTTGCAGTATGTGAAGATTGGGGACCGGTACTCCTCGTCACGCCACATTCCCGTCGTTACGTGAAACCCCTTTGTACATCTACACATTGTACTTACACACATTTATCAGCATCAGTCAGAATGGAGCCTAACTGCATTCGCCTCCGAGCCACATCCAGTGGGTATCTACAACGCAAACAGAAATTCAACACACTCCCTGCAAATATGTTACAGCAGCAAATATTTATTAACGACTTAGATGATGGCATAGAAAGTCACATATCCAAATTTGCCAATGACACACAGATAATCGGGATTGTAAGCAGTGCAGATGAAAGCATAAAATTACAAAGGGATATTGACAGATTAAGTGAATGGGCAAAACTGTGGCAAATGGATTTCAATATAAACAAATGTGATAAACAAATGTGAGGTCACCCACTTTGGACCTAAAATGGATAGAACAGGGTACTTTCTAAATGGTGAAAAGCTAAAAACAGTGGAGGTCCAAAGAGACTTGGGGGTCCGGGTACACAGATCATTAAATGTCATGAACAGGTACAGAAAATAATCAAATAGGCTAATGGAATGCTGGCCTTTATATCTAGAGGACTAGAATACAAGGGGGTAGAAGTTATGCTGCAGCTGTACAAAACCCTGGTTAGACCACACCTGGAGTACTGTGAGCAGTTCTGGGCACCACACCTTAGGAAGGATATATTGGCCTTGGAGGGAGTGCAGCGTAGGTTTACCAGAATAATACCCGGACTTCAAGGGTTAAGTTACGAGGAGAGATTACACAAACTAGGGTTGTATTCCCTAGAATTTAGACGGTTAAGGGGTGATCTGATCAAAGTTTTCAGGATATTAAGGGGAACAGATAGGGTAGATAGAGAGAAACTACTTCCGCTGGTTGGGGAGTCTAGGACTAGGGGGCATGGTCTAAAAATTAGAGCCAGACCTTTCAGAAGTGAAATTGGGCAACACTTCTACACACAAAGGGTGGTAGAAGTTTGGAACTCTCTTCTGCAAATGGCAATTGCTGCTAGATCAATTGTTAATTTTAAGTCTGAGATTGATAGCTTTTTGTTAACCAAAGGTATTAAGGGATATGGGCCAAAGGCGGGTATATGGAGTTAGGTCACAGATCAGCCATGATCTCATTGAATGGTGGAAGATGCTTGATGGGCTGAATGGCCTCCTCCTGTTCCTATGTTCCTACTTGTACACCATCAGTTTTCCCCATTTTGTGTGAATTTTTGCCTGGAGTCCACCTACAGAGAGTAGGGATAATAGGCGTGTACTCCAATTGGCAGGATGTGACTAGCGGTGCTCCCCAAGGACCTGTACTGGGGCTCTAGCTTTTCACTATATTTATCAATGACTTGGATGAAGGAATAGAGAGCCATACATCCAAGTTTGCTGACGACACTAAGTTAGGTGACACAGTAAATGCTTTTTTCTTATTCGTTCACGGCATTTATTGCCCATCCCTAATTGCCGTGGAGAAGGTGGTGGTGAGCCGCCTTCTTGAACCGCTGCAGTCCATGCTTCTTTGTAGCAGTTTAGTACAACTGAGTCGCTTGCTAGGCCATTTCAGACGGCAGTTATGTGTGAACCACATTGCTGTGGGTCTGGAGTCACATATAGGCCAAACGGCAGATTTCCTTCCCTAAAGATGGTTTTTTACTGTAGTTTTATGGTCAGCAGCTGCTGTGGTGGGATTTGAACTCACATCTCCAGATCATTAGTCCAGGCCTCTGGATTACTAAGTCCAGTAACATAACCATTATGCTACTGTATCCCTAATAGTGTAGATGGGAGCAGAATGTTGCAAAGGGACATTGATAGGTTAAGTAAATGGGTAAAACTGCAGCAGGTGAAGTTTAATGTGGGAAAATGTGAGGTCATCCACTTTGGACCCAAGAAAGATAGATCGGAGTATTTTCTAAATGGTAAAAAGCTAGGAACTGTGGATGAGCAGAGAGATTTATGGGTCTAAGTACACAAATTACGAAAAGCTAGTGGACAGGTACAAAAAATAATTTAAAAGGCTAATGGAATGAAGGCTTTTATCTCAAGAAGACTGGAATACAAAGGGGAGAAAATAATGCTACAGTTGTATAAAGTGCTGGTTAGATCCCATCTGGAGTGCTGCATTAAGTTCTGGACACCGCACCTCAGGAAGGATATATTGGCCTTGGAGAGGGCTCAGCGCAGATTCACCAGAACGATACCGGGGCTAAAAGGGTTAAATTATGAGGACAGATTGCATAGACTAGGTTTGTAATCCCCTGAATATAGAAGATTAAGGGGTGATCTAATGGAGGTGTTTCAGATGATTAAAGGAGTTGAGAGGATAGATGGAGAGAAACTATTTCCATTAATGGGGGAGTCCAGAACAACAGGGCATAACCTTAAAATTAGAGCTAGGCCGTTCAGGGGTGATGTCAGGAAACATTTCTTCACACAAACGTAGAGGAAATCTGGAACTATCTCCCCAAAAAGCTGTTGAGGCTGGGGATCAAATGAAAATTTCAAAACTGAGATTGATGATTTTTGTTTGGCGAGGGTATTAAAGGTTACGGAACCAAGGCGGGTAGATGGTGTTAAGATACAGACCAGCCATGATCTCAGTGAATGGCGGAACAGGCTCGAGGGGCTGAATGGCCTCCTCCTGTTCCTGTGTTCCACTGTGTCCCGTCACTGCATCTTGTTGCAATCTGATCGGGGGAACCTGCTGCAATCTGATCGGGGGAACCTGCTGCAATCTGATCGGGGGAACCTGCTGCAATCTGATCGGGGGAACCTGCTGCAATCTGATCGGGGGAACCTGCTGCAATCTGATCGGGGGAACCTGCTGCAATCTGATCGGGGGAACCTGCTGCAATCTGATCGGGGGAACCTGCTGCAATCTGATCACGAGAATTTATTACAAACAGATAACCTGTTTCAACTACTTGCAATTTGGATGAAAGTGGGGCTAGTAAAATCTAAAATACAACTCAATTTTTTTTTAACCAATTTTCTACTATGAAAACTTCTACTTTCAGTGAAGCAGAATTGGCATGGCCCAGCTCCCCTCCCCTCCCCACTGTATTGTGCAGATGAACACTTACGATACTGTTTGAGCAATCGCTCCTGCTATTCCACCACACAGCAAGTTCACGTGAGCTTTTAAAACCAATACATTGGGATTGTCAGAGGAAGGTCTTCCGAGCACACCAGGAGCCTGACTGAGGCCAATACTCTTCAAGGTGCCAAAAGTGAAGAACGAAATTCCTGAAATTAATATTTAATAATGCAAAGTAAATGCCTGGAAGAACAAAATCTGCAAATGCTGCATATCCGAAACAAAAACAGAAAATACTGCAATTACCTACTGGCTTTTTTGATCAACGCGAGATAGGGACAGGAGGGGGGATTGAAGGGGCAGGATTAGGGCCCATAACAGACGTAAGCACAGAGGGTGCGGGAGAAAACTGCAGTGAGGCAGGTGGCACGAGTTAGCTCTGTGGATGTTTAATCTTCGAGATGAGGTAGTCCAATCCTCACGCTTGATATTAGAAGTGAAAGTGGGGTGGGCAGTTTTTAAACGCACCATAGCCCTTACATTAGCCTTACTGAAATATATTATTAAATGTCACTGCAGCCAACAAACAGGAAGCACAAATGAAAAAAGATCTTCTTCGAGCCTGTAGAATACCTGCATAAGGAGCCATGCCAATGATAGTCGGAGTCAGGCCTCGATAAAACCCGCGAAATCCTCCTTCCTTATAAACAAGAGAAAAACACCAAGATTTGGAACATGAATATACTTATGTAATCATCGAATAGCCACACTTTTACAAGAAAACAGTGGACTGACTCCATGAACCAAGCAGCTCTCTAAGCAACGGGTTTGAGTCTCAGAACATCTCAGCATTTTACCACCTGCTACAGCAGGGTAGCAGTATCAGACATGCAGCCTCCGCAGGGAGCAGTGACAACAGCTACAACAACTTGTTTTTATATAGCGCCTTTAATGTAGTAAAATATCCCAAGGTGCTTCACAGGGGCGATTACCAAACAAAATTTGACACCAATCCACATAAGGAGATATTAGGACAGATGACCAAAAGGTTGGTTAAAGAGGTAGGTTTTAAGGAGCGTCTTAAAGGATGAGAGAGAGGTAGAGAGGCGGAGAGGTTTAGGGAGGGAATTCCAGAGCTTAGGGCCCAGGCAGCTGAAGGCACGACCACCAATGGTGGAGCGATTGAAATTGTGGATGTGCAAGAGGCCAGAATTGGAGGAGCACAGATATCTTGGAGGAATGTAGGGCTGAAGGAGGTTACAGAGATAGGGAGGGGTGAAGCCATGAAGGGATCCGAAAACAAGGATGAGAATTTTAAAATCGAGGCGTTGCCGGACCGGGAGCCAATGTAGGTCAGCGAGCACAGGTGTGATGGGTGAATGGGACCTGGTGCGAGTTAGGACACGGGCAGCCGAGTTTTGGATGAGCTCAAGTTTATGAAAGGTGGAAGATGGGAGGCCGCCCAGGAAAGCATTTTAATAGTCAAGTCTGGAGATAACAAAGGCATGGATGAGGGTTTCAGCAGCGAATGAGCTGAGGCGGGGGCGGAGTCGGGCGATGTTATGGATATGGAAATAGGCAGTCTTGGTGATGGAGTGGAACTGTAGTCAGAAGCTCATCTCGGGGTCAAATACAACACCAAGGTTGCAAACGGTCTGGTTCAGCCTCAGACAGTTGCCAGGGAAAGGGATGGATTTGGTGGCTAGGGAACGGAGTTTGTGGTGGGGACCGAAGACAATGGCTTAGGTCTTCCCAATATTTAATTGGAGGAAATTTCTGCTCATCCAGTACTGGATGTCAGAAAAGCAGTGTGACAAATCAGAGGCAGTGGAGGGGTCGAGAGAGGTGGTGGTGAGGTAGAGCTGGGTGTCATAGTGTACATGTGGAACCTGACATTGTGTTTTTGGATGATGTTGCCGAGGGGCAGCATGTAAATGAGAAACAGGAGGGACTCCAGAGTAATGGTTCCTCTAATTTTTTTCCGTGCGTGGTCCCTTTAAATTTGCTGCGCGGCTGCACATGTGCAGTATCTCTTCCAGTGACAGCAGCTGGTGAGTGGCCTGCGCGGGACCTCGCGATTGATGCGTGGCCGTGCACCTTAGGGGGAACATTGCTCCAGAGATAACGGTGCAGGAAGAGAACCCACTGCAGGTGATTCCCTGCCGACAACTGGCTAGATAAGAATGGAACCAGGTGAGGACAGTCCCACTCAGCTAAACAAGAGAGGCATTGGAGGAGGATGGAGTGGTCAACAGTGTCAAGGGCTGCAGACAGTTCGAGAAGAATAAGGAGCGATAGTTTACCATGGTCACAGTCATATAGGATGTCATTTGTGATTTTGATAAGAGCTGTTTTAGTGCTGTGGCACCTGGCTGGATTGATTCAAACATGGAGTTGTGGGAAAGATGGTCCCAGATTCCATAGAATCATAGAAATTTACGGCACAGAAGGAGGCCATTCGCTTATTGTGTCTGTGCCGGCCGAAAAAGAGCTATCCAGCCCAATCCCACTTTCCAGCTCTTGGTCCGTAGCCCTGTAGGTTACGGCACTTCAAGTGCATAGCCAAGTACTTTTTAAATGTGATGAGGGTTTCTGCCTCTACCACTCTTTCAGGCAGTGAGTTCCAGACCCCCACCACCCTCTGGGTGAAAAATTTTCTCATCTCCCCTCTAATCCTTCTACCAATTACTTTAAATCTATGCCCCCTGGTTATTGACCTCTCTGCTAAGGAAAATAGGTCCTTCCTATCTACTCTATCTCGGCCCCTCATAATTTTATACACCTCAACCTCCTCTGTTCCAAAGTTAACAACCCCAGCCTATCCAGTCTTTCCTCATTGCTAAAATTCACCAGTCCTGGCAACATCCTCATAAATCTCCTCTGTACCCTCTCTAGTACAATCACATCTTTCCTGTAATGTGGTGACCAGAACTGCACGCAGTACTCTAGCTGTGGCATAACTACTGTTTTATACAGTTGAAGCATAACCCCCCCTGCTCTTGTATTCTATGCCACGGCTAATAAAGGCAAGCATTCCGTATGCCTTCTTAACCACCTTATCTACCTGTCCTGCTACCTTCAGGGATCTGTGGACATGCACTCCAAGGTCCTTCTGTTCCTCTACATTTCTCAGTGTCCCACCATTTATTGTGTATTCCCTTGCCTTGTTAGCCCTCCCCAAATGCATTAGCTCGCACTTCTCCGGATTGAATTCCATTTGCCATTTTTTTGCCCACCTGACCAGTCCATTAATATCTTCCTGCAGTCTACAGCTTTCTTCCTCACTACCAACCACACGGCCAATTTTTGTATCATCTGTAAACTTCTTAATCATGCCCCTACAATGAAGTTTTGCCCACTCACTTAATCTATCAATGTCCTTTTGCAACTTTCTGCTCCCATCTAGACTGCTTACTGTCTTGTCAGCAAACTTGAACTTTCAGCTCGCTATTCCTTCCTCCAAGTCAGTTATAAATATAGTGAAAAGCTGAGGCCTTGTGCAAATCCCTGGGGGATACCACTAGTCACATCCTGCCAAATGGAGTACATAACCATTATCCCTACTCCCTGTCTCCTACCTCCTAACCAAACATGGAGTTCATTAATTTCAGATCATAATCTCTGCCCCCATTTTTTTCTCCCTACCATTGGGAACATTCTGCCCGCATCTAATTTGTCTAAACCAGTCAGGATTTTAAATGTCTCTATAAGATCCCCCCTCATTCTTCTGAACTCCAGAGGATACAAGTTCAGTTGACCCAATCTTTCTTGATATGTCAGTCCGGCCATCCCAGGAATCAATCTAGTGAACCTTCGCTGCACTCCCTCAATAGCAAGAATGTCCTTCCTTAAGTTAGGAGACCAAAACTGCGCACAATACTCCAGGTGTGGCCTCACCAAGGCCCTGTACAACTGTAGCATCACCTCCCTACTCCTGTACTCAAATCCCCTTGCTATGAAGGCCATCATTCCGTTTGCTTTCTTGACTGCCTGCTGCACTTGCATTCCCACCTTCAGTGACTGATGTACCATGACGCCCAGGTCTCGTTGCACGTCCCCTTTCCCTAATCTGCCACCATTCAGGTAATAGTCCGCCTCTCTATTTTTACCACCAAAGTGGATAACCTCACATTTATCCACATTGTACTTCATCTGCCATACATTTGCCCATTCACCCAACCTGTCCAAGTCACTCTGTAGCCTCCTAGCATCCTCCTCATTGTTCACACTGCCTCCCAATTTAGTGTCATCCGCAAATTTGGAGATATTACATTTAATCCCTTCGTCCAAATCATTAATATATAATGTAAACAGCTGGGGTCCCAGCACCGAACCCTGCGGTACCCCGCTGGTCACTGCCTGCCATTCTGAAAAGTACCCATTTACTCCTACTCTTTGTTTCCTGTGTGCCAACCAGTTCTCAATCCACGTCAACACATTACCCCCAATCCCATGTGCTTTAACTTTGCTCACCAATCTCTTGTGTGGGACCTTGTCGAAGGCCTTCTGAAAGTCCAAATACACCACATCTACTGGTTCCCCCCTGTCCACCCTATTGGAAACATCCTCAAAAAATTCCAGAAGATTTGTCAAGCATGATTTCCCTTTCACAAATCCATGCTGACTTGGACCTATCATGTCGCCACTTTCCAAATGGTCTGTTATGACATCTTTAATAATTGCTTCCATCATTTTACCCACGACCGATGTCAGGCTGACCGGTCTATAATTCCCTGCTTTCTCCCTCCCTCCTTTTTTAAAAAGAGGGGTTACATTGGCCACCCTCCACTCCATCGGAACTGATCCAGAGTCTAAGGAATGTTGGAAAATGATCGTCAATGCATCCACTATTTCCAAGGCCACCTCCTTAAGTACTCTGGGATGCAGACCATCAGGCCCCGGGGATTTTTCAGCCTTCAGTCCCATCAATTTCCCCAATACCTTTTCCCGACTAATAAGGATTTCCCTCAGCTCCTCCCTCTTACCAGATCCTCTGACCCCTTTTATTTCCGGCAGGTTGTGTGTGTCCTCCACAGTAAACACCGAACCAAAGTACTTGTTCAATTGATCCGCCATTTCCTTGTTCCCCATTACGACTTCCCCTGTTTCCGACTGCAGGGGACCTACGTTTGTTTTTACTAACCTCTTTCTTTTTACATATTTATAGAAGCTTTTGCAGTCCATTTTAATGTTCTCTGCAAGCTTCCTTTCATATTTTATTTTCCCTGCCCTAATCAAACCCTTCGTCCTCCTCTGCTGAGTTTTGAAGTTCTCCCAGTCCCCGGGTTTGCTGCTACTTCTGGCCAATTTGTATGCAACTTCCTTGGTTTTAATACTATCCCTGATTTCCCTTGTTAGCCATGGTTGAGCCACCTTCCCTTTTTTATTTTTATGCCAGACCGGGATGTACAATTGTTGTAGTTCATCCATGCGATCTCTAAATGTCTGCCATTGCCCTTCCACTGATAGCCCCTTAAATATCGCTTGCCAATTTAACCTCGCCAATTCACGCCTCATACCCTCAAAGTTGCCCTTATTTAAGTTCTGGACCATGGTCTCTGACTTAACTGTTTCCTTCTCCATCCTAATGTAGAACTCCACCATACTATGGTCACTCTTCCCCAGGGGGCCTCGTACCACAAGATTGCTGATTAGTCCCTCCTCATTACACAACACCCAGTCCAGGATGGCCTCCCCTCGAGTTGGTTCCTCAACATATTGGTTTAGGAAACCATCCCTTAAACACTCCAGGAAATCCTCCTCCACCGTATTGCTTCCAGTTTGAGTAGCCCAATCTATATGCATATTAAAGTCACCCATGATAACTGCCGTGCCTTTTTTGCACGCACCTCTGATTTCCTGTTTCATACCCTCCCCCACCTCGCTACTGCTGTTTGGAGGTCTGTACACAACTCCCACTAACGTTTTCTGCCCTTTGGTGTTCTGCAGCTCAACCCATATTGATTCCACATCCTCCAAGCTGATGTCCTTCCTAGCTATTGCATTAATCTCCTCTTTAACCAGCAATGCTACCCCACCCCCTTTTCCTTTTATTCTATCCTTTCTGAATGTTGAATACCCCTGGATGTTCAGTTCCCAGCCTTGATTGTTCTGGAGCCACGTCTCTGTAATCCCAATCACATCGTATCCATTAACATCTATTTGCACAGTCAATTCATCCACCTTATTACGGATACTCCTTGCATTAAGACACAGAGCCTTTAGGCTTGTTTTATTAACATCCTTTGTCCTTTTAGACTTATGATTTAGTATGGCCCTTTGTGTTTCTTGCCTTTGTTTACTCGGCCTTCCCCTATTGTTTCTCACCCTTCTAACATTTGTTTCTGACTGCATATTACTTCCCCCTGTTTCGCTACATAGGTTCCCATTCCCCTGCCATATTAGTTTAAATCCTCCCGAACTGCTTTAGCAAATATTGCCCCGAGGACATCGGTTCCAGTCCTGCCCAAGTGCAGACCGTCCCTTTTGTACAGGTCCCACTTCCCCCAGAACTGGTTCCAATGCCTCAGGAATTTGAATCCCTCCCTCCTGCACCACTGCTCAAGCCACGTATTCAATCTCACTATCCTGTTCTCTCTATTCTGATTAGCACGTGGCCCTGGTAGCAATCCAGAGATTACTACCTTAGAGGTCCTACTTTTTAATTTAGCTCCTAGCTCCCTAAATTCTGCTTGTAGGACCTCTTCCCGCTTTTTACCTATATCGTTGGTACCTACATGCACCACGACAGCTGGCTGTTCACCCTCCCTCGGACTGCAGCTGTTGATAATGGTTCTGCTATTCCCAATTACACCTCCTCTAGACCCATCTTTTGTTTCCTTACTTGTCCCATTACTATCTCCTTTTGCCTCACACCATCATCCCTTTTGTCATTTAATCTCTCCTCCCTTCCACCCCATCACTGACCTTCCCTTTAGTTTTTTCCTCCCCTCCCCCTTCCTCTGTACTTGCTTAAAACCTGTTACATCTCTAACTTTTTCCAGTTCTGAAACGTTGACTCTGTTTCTCTCTCCACGGATGCTGCCTGACCTGCTGAGTATTTCCAGCATTTTCTGCTTTTATTTCAGATTTCCAGCATTGGCAGTATTTTGTTTTTGCCTTATCTGTGACTGACATGATGGGAGTAGCGAGGCCACATGAGATGGGAAGGTTGAGGAGGTGGCCACGAATGTGGGTAGGGGAGTTTATATGGAGGGAGAAATTAAGTGAGGATAGGAGGCTAGTGAACTCAGAGGAGAGAAGCATGATGAGTTGAGATGGAGGTTGAAATCTCCGAGGATGAGAAGTCGCTCGGTGCAGAGGCTGAGGGAGGAAGGCAGTAAAGATATCTCGGTGAGAAACTTGGCCTGGTACTTGGGTGTGCAATAGAGAACGAGGAATTTTAATGAGAGGCGAGAGGGGAGGAACAAGGTGAGATGCTCAAAGGAGGAGAAGGTGCCAGAGGAGTAGGGGGACAGACAAAGGTGGGATTTGGTGATGAGAGCCACACCGCTACCGTGGCAGTTTGAGCGGGGAAAGCGGTGGAAGGTATAGCCAGGCGGGAAGGCTTCATTAAGGGGAGGGGGGGGGGGGGTGTCATCACCCATTAGCCAAGTTTCCATCAGGGGCATGATGTCGATACAATCATCCACAACAAGCTCATGGATGGCATGGGCCTTGTGTTCAAGTGAATGGACATCCTGGAGGGAGATGCGAAGAGGAGCGGTTATAGCTGGCAGAGTCCACAGGGTCAGTACTGGGAGGGGTGAGTTGGATGGGGAGGAGATTGGCAATATTAGCCCCCAGTGGGCACGCTGGGCAGGAAGGTCAGTGAGAGAGTAGGATTGGGCAGTTGGGGTTGCTGCTCATAAGGAGGCAGCCAAGAGTGCCTCGATGGGCCCTTCGGAGGATGCCAAGAGAGGCACAGAGGGAAGCTGTAGGCTTATCTAAGAGGGAGTCAAGCCTGGGTAGGCGGCAGGAGAGTAGGAAGGTTGAGGAGTGCTAAAGGGTTAGTATTTGGGAGGGCAGAGTACTCGAGAGGGGAGAAATAAAAGGAGGCTTGGCGACAGGAGAGAGGGGCCTAGGAGGGTTAGAGAGAAAAGAAGAAAAAAAGAGAAATAGAAGTGATGGGCTGGTGTCTGGAGCAGCAGCCAGAACACGCAGGCGAATGTACACAGGGAAACTCAAGTTACATCTCAAGATTAGGATAGATATGTCCTGGTAATAAATGGGGAACAGAGAGGCAACAATAGGAGGGAGTCCAGAATTAAAGTCAGAAGTCCCGTGGTGAGATAAAGTTGACAGATAGGGTGGCGTCAACATGGAGCATCGACGAGCTGATGTCCAGGTTTTGGAGACAGGTGTGGAGAGCGAGTGATCCCAGGGGGCAGCGCCCACGGGGAGCAGCGCTCGGAGCAGCGACCCCGGGGAGCAGCGCCCGGAGCAGCGACCCCGGGGAGCAGAACTCGGAGCAGCGACCCCGGGGAGCAGCGACCCCGGGGAGCAGAACTCGGAGCAGCGACCTCGGGGAGCCGAACTCGGAGCAGCGACCTCGGGGAGCCGAACTCGGAGCAGCGACCCCGGGGAGCAGAACTCGGAGCAGCGACCTCGGGGAGCCGAACTCGGAGCAGCGACCTCGGGGAGCCAAACTCGGAGCAGTGACCCAGGCGCGAGCTGCCTCTTACTCTGGCTCATGGAAATGAGGCCCGAGGCCCGATATCGGGGGTGCCTTGGGCCTCACCATTCAGGCGCAGGGATTGGGCTCTCTGATATTATGGCCACTGCTGTTTGCTGCTCTGCCAAAGAACCTGCGTCCCTTTAAATGGCTGCAGTGTTTTAATCTGTAGCTTTTAATTTCCCACCTTCCCAATGGCGATAAACCCATCAGGAGCAGAATTACTGCTCCGAACGCGCCCTGCATACACAAGGAAAGCTGCAGGAGGAAAGTGCCGTGTTAGCGATGGAGTCATGTTAACTGTTAACCCGTTAACGGGAGCAGAATCCAGCCCAGATTGTCATTCCTTGATCGTCACTAGGTGAGAATCCTGGAATTCCCCGTCTAACAGCACTGGCAACACCATCATTGCAAGCACTGCAGTGGTTGAAGAAGGCAGTCCACTAGTGCCTTCCGAGAATGAGGAAGGGGCAAATAGTACTGTCTTACTAGTGGTGCCCAGATCCTGAGAACAAATTTAAAACATGGCCTTTTCTCATTCCATACTTCCCCTTTGCCTTGTTGAGTAGTTAAATGTAAAGTCAGCAAGATCTCCACTTGGAAAGTCAAATTACAAGACATTTCAATTTATTTAGTAAGCATTCTACACTGGCTACCTCATTTCATCTTACTCAAAGCACGGCATTGGGGGGGGGAGATAGATTCTAGAGTTTTAAGGGAGGGGGAGGCTAAGGAAAAACCTGAGGAAAACGAGGGTGAATCCCAGGTCTTTTTACTACCATGTAATTGAGGTTTAAACACAGAAAGCTCCATACTTCAGTCATCTAAATATTAAACAGCAGTTTAGTAAAATCAAATCTACTACAATCTCAGCATTTGACCAATTACAACTCTCCAATATAGCTCATCTGGCTAGTTTCTCATATAGTGTAACAGAAAGATGCAATACGCACCTGTGTATAAATGACCCTGAAAGCATCAATGATTCCAGCATACCTGTGCTCTCCCTTCACCTGGAATGCCAGACGTGCACGAATCATGTCAAGTGGATAGGTACAGATCACTGCAGTCATCCCTGGAAAACAACACGACTTAATGTTTGCAGAAAGAACTAGAAGTAAATCAAAACCAAACTAGGGAGGCCCCGTCATGCTGCTGCAATGTTAGTTCAGTAACACTTTGAGCCACAACAAAACCTTTCCATACATTAAAAACAATCTCTCATAAATAGGCAGATTTCCCACAATTCTGTACACTTCCAGTGGCTACACATACTTCCTGTGTCATCATTTGGTTATATCTCTATGACATGGCCAGTCCAAAGAGGAACGTTGCGAGGCCAGTGGTGGCTTTGCATTGAAACTTGAGAACTTTCCCAAAAGTATCAATGATCGCCTGGTGACACTAAGATTGCCACTCGCTGGGAAATTGGCAAACATGCCGCTGGGAATTACAGCCACAACGGCCTTCCGCTCCGAAGGAAATGTGCTGAGCACAGTCTGATCATCACCAACACAATCTCCCGGCCACCAAACAAGATGACATCTTGGATGCACGCTTGTTCCAAATACTGGCATCTGATTGATGTCCTTTTCCCTGACTAAGATTTAATCAATGTTGTCAAGATCTCCAACAAGTGAGAGTCTAACCACCGCCCCTTGCCTTTCAACGACATTACCATCGCCAAATCCCCCACTATCAACATCCTGGGGGTCACCACTGACCAGAAACTTAACTGGACCAGCCACATAAATACTGTGGCCACAAGAACAGGTCAGAGGCTGGGTATTCTGCGGCGAGTGACTCAACTCCTGACTCCCCAAAGCCTTTCCACCATCTACAACGCACAAGTCAGGAGTGTGATGGAATACTCTCCACTTGCTTGGATGAGTGCAGCTCCAACAACACTCAAGAAGCTCGACACCATCCAGGACAAAGCAGCCCACTTGATTGGCACCCCATCCACCACCTTAAACATTCACTCTCTCCACCACCGGCGTACCGTGGCTGCAGTGTGTACCATCTACAAGATGCACTGCAGCAACTCGCCAAGGCTTCTTCGGCAGCACCTCCCAAACCAGCGACCTCTTCCACCTGGAAGGACAAGGGCAGCAGGCGCATGGGAACACCACCACCTCCAAGTACCCTCCAATTCACACACCATCCTGACTCAGAAATATATCGCCGTTCCTTCATTGTCACTGGTTCAAAATCCTGGAACTCCCTCCCTAACAGCACTGTGGGAGCACCTTCACCACACGGACTGCAGCGGTTTAAGGCGGCAGCTCACCACCACCACCTTCTCAGGGCAACTAGGGATGGGCAATAAATGCTGGCCTTACCAGTGATGCCCTCATCCCGCGAATGAATATTAAAAATTATGTAGAGCCAGTGGGGGATTTTAAATATAATGCATTGGAGGATGTAGAGCCAGTGTCAGTCAGGTTGGGTAGCGCAATGGACGAAAAGAAGTATGGTCCAAATGGCAACACCGGCCAATTAAGAATATTTAAATAATGACATCATTTGATTCTTATCAATACTCATTACAAACTTCTACCATTCATAAAAAGCATGTTTGTAATTTTTGGCAATTTCTTAAGTGTTCTTTACACCAGCTGCACCGGAAATTTATCTAGAATTCAGAAGAAAACAAATTACCTGCCATGGATCCAGCCATTAATCGGTGAATGTGCCCGGATATGCCTAGCTTGCTGATCAAAAGCTGTACAAAACAAAGCGAAGATTCTTTTATTCACAATTCTAACTACTCAAAATCCTTCCTAATCCCTGCCAAAACACACACTCGGCACGCCGCGAGGCACTCTCCCATAACTCGGTGTTCAGTTATAGCTAACTGTTCTGATGCACTAGGATATATGACCTAATTGCTCCAGGTCTGCAAGTTACAGAACAGAAATGATTGCCCACAAATTGTACTTGTATAGCATGTGAAAAGGGGGACAAATTCAGTTCATAGCATAATTTATTCAAGATTTCATATTTTTATAACATTGTTAATATCAATTCTATTGATTCAACAAACTTTACCTTTCTGTATCGGTCAAACGCAGTGAACTGAATGGCACCATAAGGAAAGATCCTGACCATCATAGCTCCGTTACCTTTATACAAGCCAAGGAAGCCTTCTTTCTTTGGTACAGCACAGAGAGTAGAAAACACACCTGTAAGAAAGATCCCAGTCACAAATCAAGTTCAAAACAAAACTTTTAATTCCAAGGCTGTTGCTGATCACCCGCATTCCTTAAACCTGATTATTCTTTGGTACTACCATATATGCAGCCCCGCCACTGGTGGGAGGGTGTAATTACAACGTGAGCAGTTTACATAGACAGTTTCCATTACAAATGTAAATGTAGAAATTTAGCATCTGAATCGAAATAAAATCATAAAAGATAGCCAATATGGGTTCATGAAGAGGTGGTTTTGCCAATCTAATGGACTGATTTATTTTGAGGGTGTGACAAGGGAGCTTGACAAGGGTACAGCAGTGGGTGTGGTGTACTTGGATTTCAGTAAGGCCTTTGAGATAGTTCCTCTGGAAAGGCTGGTACTGAAAATATAGAAGGCTGATGTAAATATAGGAGTACCAGGTAGAATAGGCATATTAAGCTTTTAAACGATGTATCCACTTATTAGTACTCATTGTGCAACAGTTATGCAAGGTCAGGCTTGGAGCAGTGGAGACGTTACCTCATTAACCAGCGATGAGAAGAAATATAATAAATCAGTTGAGGAGACTGTAGGGAGCTAATGGTATGAAGAGGCTTGTATTATGGATGTATTAGGAAGAGATAAGAAGGAAGGCCATAACTGATTACCCACGGTTTCTTACTAATCAGTACAATGACGAAGAAATATATGTTATTCGCAGACTTGTTGTATGACGATTAACCAGGCATAGTTAGAACAGGTTGACACAATGGCACAATGTTATGAGGATGAAATGAAACATATAAAAGATAGAGACACTGGAGCTCCGTAGAGACATTTGGAGGGGGGA